>JAOXJM010000041.1:5849473-5867603 GCA_026413425.1 Tringa solitaria
GGAGTTCAATTGCTTACAATTTTGGGGTTTCCATGAGCAAATATTTTTAAAAAAAGAGTCCCATTAAAAAAACAAAAACAACTGGCATTGTGAACAATGTCAAATGTTGGAAAGAATTTACAAATGCTTTACAAATAGCAAATTTGTTTCCAAAAAGTTCATCTGTAGTTTCAACACTCTGAACATGTAGCATACAAAGGAAACTGGTTCCTTCCTCTTCAAGCATGAAATTTACTCCACTCAGTAGAGGGTTAGAATGTGTATTATGTTTCTTCAGGTATTAAGTCAAATATATCCACAAATATAATGAAGTAGGAATCATTTGCTTTACAGTTGAAATTATGACCAATTAAAATAGCATTAGTAAAAAATGTATTTCATTAATGGAGATTTCTATATGTTTTTTAATACTGGTGGTTAATATAGATCCATTGTCTAACAGAGGGATGTGCCTTCCTGTTAGCATAAAACTGAAATTAGTTCCAGAATCATTGCTAATAATAGCTAGTAAAAATTCTGCTCATGCACCTAAGTGATTGCAAGATGAAGGCCTTTGTTTGATCTTTAGAATTGCATATTTTTGTTGACTGAAGATGTGATATTTTTCAGGTGGTTTGTCTCACCCAATGGGCTGTGTTCCGTGACTCTGTGTACTACACGTTATCTGTGATCGTACTTATTGTTGTAAGTAGTGCTTTTACCAATTAATGTCTTTCATAGCTTGAATTTTTGGAGGACCAGCCTGCTAACTGTTTTATATACTGATAAACAATTATTTTCCTAACTAGTTCCAGTGACATCTGGAAGTGAGAGCTCAGGTCCACAGTATGGTCCAAATATGAAAACTTCCTACAGCCCCACAGACTATGTGTCCATCATGTCCACCAATGTCCATTCATATTGTACCTGTAGTCTGTAAAGTTCTGCAGGCTGCCCTTTCACAGTGCAGTTAGCACTCTCTGCTGACCTGGGGGACTGCTCATTGTGGAGATGAAAAATTCTGAGCTGCACCTCTGTTTTAAGTAGGGAAGGTAGCTGTTTCATGCTTCTATGCGGTAATTTTATTTCACAGATTCTGGGTAAATTTATCTAAATAGAACATGGGTGAGATACCACTAAAGCAATGTAGTTCCTGAATGTGTGTTTACTGTGTCTGGTGGCAAGGAGAGGAAGAATCCACTTAGTTTGTTTTGTAATAAATATGGATCATTTAGTACAGGAGTTACATAGGATAGAGTAAAATGTGTATAACCACTTGGCCTAAGAGCAGAAGTAAAATGGCTGCCTTTTCTGCTAAGACTAGTCTAGCTGTTAAAAGGACTCAGAGTTTGATCTGTTCAGAATACATGGATTTGCTGTCAATTACATAGCACAGCGTGTGGGTACATGTATGCATCTCTGTCTGCCTTTCACATGCTCACGCTGTTTTACTAAAGAGTATTATAACAATCACAGAGAGGGATCCAAGCCTTGCTCACATGGTTTGTGCTTTGTGAGGGGCACAGTCCATGCGGTGAAAGTTCTGGTTAAAAAGGGTCAAAACTTGAGTAGCTTCTGGCTAGATAGGACTGACATTTATTAAATAAATTTGACTGTTTTTCAAGATAGATCAGAGAAATGGTCAATTTATGTGTGTGTTGTTTTTTTTTCTCCTTCTTTTAGTTCATATATGATGAGAAAATAGAGTGGTAAGTTGTGTAAATTATTCCTTGCAGTCCTGTATTTGCCATGAGAATGATCAGTAAATAGAGTTGCAGTGTAATTAGCTTTCATTCGTACATACTGGGAGGATGAGCTGGATTTGACACCTAGGAAATCTTATGTATTTTCTTTGGAGATGTTTTTTATGATGATCAGGGAAAACTAAAAGAAAATTTAAGAACTTGGAAACATTAACGAAGTAAATAGGCTATTATGTAAGGCCTGAAGACTCACGTGAGCAGAGAGGGTACCCAAAGTTCCGGCTACCAAAGTTCTAGTTCTGGGTACCAAAGATTCTGGCTGTTAACATTTATGGGGGTGCTAGGTGTCACAAAGAAAAGCCCAAGGTGGAATCCCAGTGGAATATGATAAACATCTTCTAAAAGAGTCCTCTCAGAGTGCCTGGCCTGTGCTTCAGCACTGAAATGACAAAAGGCCTTGGTGTTATCATCCTCGGAGGGTAGCTATGGTTTCAGTCTGCATAGTGCAATTCTGAAATATATGCATTACATTTTATTTGCATGTTTATTGGAACATGAGAGTCTGCTTCCCTCCCATTCTGCTGAGACACCATCTAATCTTAATGATGTGAATCCTGTGTACACAAATGTGACTTGTACTAGACATTTAATGCACACTCCTTCATAAAACTTGTAAATCATGCAGCTGTTTGAATAGCCTTTTAATACTTTTTTTTTTTCTCTTTGAGGTGGGAAAGCCTTGTACTCATCATTATGTATTCATTCTACATACTTATCATGAAGTAAGTGCTTTTTGCTAAGTATGGCCTTTAGGTGTTAATTGACCGTCATTCTTTTGATGTGGTTTTGTCCTTGGCCTTCCTGTGGGCCAATTCCTGGGACGATACTCCTGGTCATGTTTCTGTGTAAGATCCCTTGCTTTTTTATGCTTAATCAGTTTTGCTCTAGATTTGGGCTCAGTCAGCAGCAAATATTTTCATGCACCCTTTTCATAGAGCACCGAGGTAAAGTAGATTTCAGAAACAGTTGAAAGAAAATATCACTTATAAAGATATATGAAAAAGTCCACTGGGTGCCCTGGATTGTAAGCGCACA
Organism: Tringa solitaria; assembly: GCA_026413425.1. Taxonomy (NCBI): domain Eukaryota; kingdom Metazoa; phylum Chordata; class Aves; order Charadriiformes; family Scolopacidae; genus Tringa; species Tringa solitaria. The sequence continues at coordinate 5,852,251 of JAOXJM010000041.1, forward strand.
GCCCGTCAATTATTGCACATGTTTTGTAATCTCTGGAGAACAAAGTCAAGGAACATTAGACAGACTACTAAACATGTATTAAATCTTCAGACCGTCTCATACCAGATTGTGTACTGACGTTCTCCTTCTGTAGCATCACTGCCTCTGCCAGGAGAGTCAGAGGTCCAGCTTTTACTGATGGGGTCTGTGTGTCCACCCTTCTACTGCAAGTTGCTTAGACTTATCCCTTGGTGCCCTCCCCTCACAAATCACCTTTTTGGGAACTTCAACCTCCCTTTTCTCCTACATCAGGTCTTAGTTCATCAACAGCCCTCTTAGATCGCACCCTAGTGCAAAAATAGATACATTCTTTCTTTAGAAGGGTATGGTCAGCAGTTCCAGAAACGCTAAAGCATCTGCCATGGGGAACACAGTACTGAGAGAAACAGCGAGGTGAATTGCAAGCTGATGCAGGAGAAAAGAAGCCGTTGTGTAGTGAATATCCTGGCTCCAAAATCCACAGCTCTGATGTTCAGCCTTCGCTTAAATCTGCTCTAGTGTCTGTTTGCAATTTGCCGTATCTCATGAGAGATAGGTGCAGCCCTTGATTTCCTATCAGCTTGCCACTGAATTGGATAGTCCTTTCTCTTAACTTCCTATTAGTTGTCAGAGAAGATGCATCTAGGCTTTACTGTTTGCCTGCATAAGTTGTTCTCAGACATTTAAAAGTTTGATGAGGAAATGCAACAATCCAACCTTCTCAGACCTTTCCTTTGCACTTCAGGTACAACGTGAGGATGCAAAATTTCTTCAGCCTTAAAAGCAAGAATGTTGGAAATGGTGACACAGTCAATGAGCTGGAAGATGGTAATAAATGTTATACCTCTAGTTGTGATGACCCATCCATTCCATTACTATGCAAAGGTAAGGCTGAGCAGACAGGACGTGGAAAAAAAGTAGTTCACAGGATATCCTTTTTATTTCTTTAAAGTGATCGAAACAGTGTTACTTTTTAATCATAAGCAGGAATTTTTATTGCGTTAACTTGACAGTTCAGCAGTCAGACTGCCAGATGAAAAAAAAAAAACTACAAACAGTCAATTTTTTTTTTGTTTCTATACTGAAAACAAGCTGCTTTGCACATTGGCAGTTTTGTTTCCTTTTGATCTCCTGTTCAGTGATGAACTACAACACTGTGAGAGAAACATACGGTTTTTTCCCAGAAAGAAGGTAATTTTCACTTCAAAAGTTAGATTGGAACTAGAAGCTGAGGCTTGGGTGTTGAAGGAAAGTCCATAGGCAGATCAGTGGGCAAGAGGGATGACATGTTGAGTTCAGATCCTCAGAAGACTGGCTTTCACGTACCTAAATAGCTCTGCATACTTTGTCAAGCACATACGTAAAATTGAGAATTGCAGAGAGTTTTCTGTCTGTGCCTTTGTCATAAAGGGGAAGAAGATGATACCCAGCTTCTGGTACTAAAGGTAGGGAAATGTACCAGGCCTTTTTGTAAGCCTGTTTTTATCATTGTCTTATCCTGTTCTCTTCCATTCTCTTTTTTCTCTGTAGAGCAAAATCTTTCCTACCTTCAAAGCACAAACCGTATAATTTAGAGAGCTCTTGGGCTGCTTTTAATGAGTGAGGTCTCTTGGCTTTGTTATTTGCAAAGACCTCCCATTCTCGATGACTGAGCTCAGCAGCAATGTAGGTAGCATTTGGAAAGGTCCTCATGTAATAAAAATAGTAGCAAACAGGAATTTACAGCAGACTCACAGAAGCCCACTCTTTTCTGCTTTTAGTGTTTAGGCTGGGATCTCTTCAAGGTAGGTACTGTCATTTACTACAGGTTTATGCAGTGGCAGCACACTGGTGCTCTGTTCTTAGATATAGTGTTTAGACATAGTTTAATAGGCATTTAAAACTACTTCTCATAGGACGTTATAATATAATTAAATTTGAAATACTTTGATCTCATTTTACAACAAATTTTTGCCGACATTGGCTATGATAGAGTGAGGTCTGTCGCTTGGATGTGGAGATATGTACATTCAAGATTCAGAGGGTACCTCTGAGGGTGTTTGTTACTTATGTATTCAAGTGGGGACACAGGAAGTGGGTGATCCAGTGAAAGAACACAGATGTTAGTGGTGTTTACTTCAGAGGCATTTGTTTGGATTCTGATGACATCTCCCGGCACGCTCTCCTCTCTAGCCACTGTGTGGTAAAGGGATGAGAGCACAGAGTGCTTGCCTGTCCACCTATTTCCTTTTCAGGAAATGTGATTATTTCATGCTTATGAAGAACATGTGGATCTTTTAGGAAAAGGAGCAAGAAAGCTAATAAAAACCTGGAGTCATGAGATTCGTGTCTCTGCTGGCAACTATCCACAGCAGACTTTTTTCTCTACTTTCCTTCAAAGATGCCCTGAGACTGCAGCTTCAGTCAGATTCTCTTTGCCTTCTCCAGCACCCATTACACAAATACATGCTGCGTTGGAGGGACTACTCTTCAAAGTGTGAGAGTGTAGATACTATGACAGGCAAACCTACCTGGGGTGAGAGAGGAGACAAAAGATTAAGGAGGTGACAGGGTTTGAAGTGAGCAGTAGAGGAGGAGGAGGATGGCAGTGTTAGCCTAACTGCTTTGTAAATTGGTGCTTTATGTGTCAAGAAACTGTCCTAGAAAGCCATCACATGGCTGCCTATTGCATCTCCCTCCCATTGAGTCAGAATATGCCATGACCTATCAGTGACTTGCTGTTAGTTGACACTTGGCTGGCTTCACAAGCTGAGCTGCACTTTATCCAGCAGCAGCTTTCAGAAACAGGAGCAGTGGTAGTAGCAGGGAGAGAAGGAGAACTGGCGCCTGGCTACCTCTGACCAGTGGTTAGCAAGTTTCAGGATCCACCAAAAAACCTCCCTTGGCTTCACCAAGGCGTAGGTCTAACCTTAATCTGATTTTTCCACAGGAGGAAAGTCTGATTACATCCCAAAAAAGAACAGTTGCTTTGGGTGAGGAACTTTCTTCCTGCCAAGGATGGTTAGTCTGTTGCTCAAGGTGCAGAAAAAAGGGGGGTTCATCTGCTGCACAGCTCTGTCTTATGCTTCTAAGTTTTATTACTTTTAAGAGCTTCAAATGGTACAATATAAAAGCTTACATTACTTCCAGTGAGAAAAAGAAGAGCTTTCACCATAAGATAAATTCAATTTCAAGGGCAGGTTCTACACACACTGGTAAAGGTGAAATATTTGTACTTTGTGAATAATGCTCCTATTTTTAAAGTACAAACATGTGGCTTGCTGCCCATGGCTTTTATTATGTTGACCCAGATTTCCACCAGGTGGCATGGTTCGATTCCTAGCTAAAACCAGAAACTTGAAAAAAGTGGGTTTCTGAGGACCTGATCAGGAGTCAAGTAAATCAGCAAGAAGCTTTCTGTTATTTTGACACGGTTGTTGGTGATGACCCTTTGCAGGGAGCAGGTAGTTCAGGTGGTTTGTTAAAAGGAAAAGCCATTCTCAGAAGATATATTTCTAAGGAATGTCACAAAGGAGAAGTGAAAAATGCTTTTCTCTGTCTCACATTTATGAAAACCAGTTCTGAGATTTTTAGGTGGACCCTGTGTGTACCATGTGGGGCCAAGGTATGTATGTTTATGGGCATAGGGAGTGAGACTGAAGACCTGTTAAGAAAATGGAAGAGCAATGTGCTTCAGTAAGTCAAAACATCTGCAGTTATATATATATATTCTACATCAGTGCAGAGTCTTTTTTGATGGTATTTCATCAAAGCTGAGTATGTTTGGTCACTGTCTCCTAAGTGCTCTTAGAAACAGTTCCAGAATAACTGCAGTGCTTCCATCTTTTTCATGACAAAATAAGACAAAGAAGCTCTTTGGAGACTTCACTGAAGAAACTCACTTGAGAGCAGTTAATCTGATGAGACTGTTAAAAAGATATCTTGCCTCTTTGCCTTACCAGGATTGCTGTCAAACATTTCTTTTTCTTTGTCTAACTAAAATAAATGTTAAGCTACTGTGGTTGAGTCCTCTTCAGTGAGGACTGGTTCCTAGGAAGCTTGTCCATTTATATATTGCTTCACAGAAAAACTGCTACACTTTAACTGTAGAGTCACTGGGATGGATGTGCTCCTTACTTGTGTGGTCAGCTGCAGTACTCAGCAAGGTTAATTTGTTTTAGGTGTCAGGGCAGGGGGAGGATAATTGCTCCTTTATGTTTTACCAAATGCAAAATTACTACTAGTTGTAGTCTCCATTAGGGATATTAAGCTGCAAGACAAGATTGCAAAGTGGATTCTTTGAGTAGAGCATATTTCTTTGTGAAACCAAAGCTTCCTTTATGACACTTCAGGTGACCCCAGTGTACTTGCTGAAAACTTTAGTGAAAGAAAGCAAGACACTCAAATGCTAAAGGATAAAAGATATGACTGTTTACTGGTGATTTACAGGCTTGCTAGGTTTTTCTTGTTGAATGGTAACGGAAGGATATATTTCTTCAAATATGTTAGAAGATGCTTGAGACAGCAAAGCCTTTTTTGCATGATGTGATTTACATGCATGCATGGATCCAGTCTTCTTCCTGAAAATATTTGAAAAATATTTCAACATGGTAACAATGCTAAAAAATAACAATATAGATTTCTGTGTGTTTAGAACGGGTCCATTTTAATTCCTTTGTTTGAGTTGAATGTTTTCTTAGATTTCCTTTGCTTGCTGACTGGAACCATTCACTAATAATTTTATTTCACTTCTACCTCCTAAATTCTCTTCTTCTTCTTAATGTAAGTAACTTAATGCAAAAGGGGAGTGGGAGGGTAAAGCCAAGCTAAGCAAAGCAGAAAACAAGCAGCAAATAATTTTGTTGGGGTTTTTTTTCCATACATACTGTTACCTGTAATAACTTATATTTATTACAGTCATATACATATTTCCTGGCCTGCTTTCTAACACCACATGGGTATGTCTCCTGTCTGCTGAGCCTTGCTTTGCTTGCTGTGTGTAGTCTGTAGTATTTGTTAAGAATATTGGTTTGTTGTCGAGCTTTTAAAGTCCTGGCCTGTATTTGTGTTGATTCCCAATGTAATTTTGTCTTTCTGTCTGTGTTCTTAACACGGTAGAACAAAATTCTTAATTTTGGTACAAGTTCCTTTATATTAACAAAGACATTTGTTCTTGACAATCGTTGCTTCATCATTTCAAATCTTGTTGTGTTAGAGAGATTGTTAATATTCTTTGAAGGTAAAGTGAAGATTTCCAAAAGGAGTGAGTCAAACGTTAGGGACTTCTGGATGTGCAGCTCCTTGATCAGATGGGATAGGGTTTAGAGGTTTCAGGAGCTCTGTCTACACTGCCACAGTGCAAGTGTTTTTAGAGAAGGCTTGCAAAATTGTAGCATGCCATAAACAAAGAAAATGGTACTACAGCATGAATGGCTGGGTAAAAACTGGTTCCACTCTCCCAAGAATGGGTTGGTGGCTACCTTAGCAGAGTGAAATCCATTTTCAGCATGTGATCTATACAAAGTGCATGACTGATGAGCAAATTCACCAGGCTGCAGAAATATTACAGGGAAGTCACTTGTAAATTCAAGCATTCAGATGAATATTACCCCCAACTGAGCCTAAAAAGAATGACTCTGGGTGATGGGAAGCATGGTAAGATAAGTTCCCCAACTAACTCTGTCCATTGTGATCATTAGTGAAGGGGATGCAGCAGTATGGCAAAAACAGTGTTGTGATGGTGGATGAGATCATCTGCTCAAGTCCCCCCAAATACCGGTTCCCCGAAGCTGGATTACGGATTATGATTACAAATAGGTTTGGACCACGCACCAGAATGCGGATGGCAAGTCGACTCATCATTAATGAGGTACGTTCATTAACAAAACAGTAAATGACTGTGAGGCAGAGGGGTTGCCAAAGAGCCATGCTTATAGTGATTCTGAGCTTTCTAATACAAGTTTTCTCTCTTAATTACACTGTGTTAGCACTAGTTTCAGATTATTTTTTTTTTGTGTTGTGCAGTTACTTTATTTTTCAAGGCATTTCAGAGCACTTTTTAGGAAGTTGCAACAATTTGTCATGAAAAAGAGAACATTTATTGACCCTCCATTGTCTCATCTAACAAACTAAAAATATTTCTTTTTTTGGTAAAAGTAGGAAATTGCAGTTACATCTCGCATCTCATATTCTGGGTATATATACTCACGTTTAAAGCCTAGCCCTGTAATTGTGCTATGTATGGAACTGTAGCAGTCTTATACATGACTGCAGGGGCAGTTTTGAGTTTCATGAAAGTATATGCTTGGCCAAGGGCAACAGGGTTTAGTCTTGCTTTTGAAATTATAAGACATTTACCTCAAGGAGTGGGGATGAGGAGGGAAGGGAGTTGGACCTGAGTAGGAGAGATCCTGGATAATGAGTCATTCGTAAGCCAATGGTGCAGAAATGTCTTGAGTGCTACCACTAGATTATGGTGCTACTGCTGGTTTGAGTGGGAACTGTTGAGTGAGAAGTGCTTCAGAGTAACCACACTCATTAAAACATGGTGTGGGAGAACAGATATGACAACTTTCTCCGTCATGGCTTGAAAGACTCCTGTGAGTAATTTTGAGATGGATGGTCAGCACTGGCCTGATGAATACAGGTAGGCTGCAGACAAATTTGTTTGTTGCTGACTGGAAGGAAGGCTTTGTTTGAAAACATCATGGCTCATCTGACTGGGGCTGGACAGACAGCAAAACTCAAGTTTAACAAAGTCAGTATTTTCCAAACCATGGCAGTTTTTTCTTTGCACTGTGCAGCGTCAGCGGTTAATCCAATCTGCCAATGGCTCAAGCAAACCACTTCAGAATGGGAGACATGAGAATATTGAAAACGGAAACATCCCTGTGGTGAACCAAGAGGAGGAAAACGAACAGGACAGTCTGTCTCCCTTTTCATTGCCGGGTAAGGCTTACTTTCCAGGTTTTTATGTAAGGAAACAGAAGATAATTAAAATGCCAAACACTGGCTTGTAAGAAAAGTCAGCACATGTGGGGAGAGTGGAGGACTGGGATTGATTTGACTGTCTGAAGACTGGATTTGATAATGGTGAAACTGAGCTGGAGGCTACATGGCCAAAAGCAGATCTTAGAGAAGTGTTTTCCAGCCATCGTGCACAATAACAGTAAAGCACTGGTTTGCCAGAGGTGGAAGGAAAGCAGGTAAGGCAGGCTTATATTAAGAACGTGTCAGACCCACACAATAAGCACTGCACTGCTAGTAATTTTGAAGTCAACAGTTAATAATGACCTGCTGGAAATTGTTAGGCCTGAGGCAGCAAAGTGTATAAGTATATAACAACTTGATTTAGTGACTGTAGGGGAGGATGAAGAGAAAGAAAGGTTTTGGGGGAGAAAGAATGTTTAATATCTTTGACAGTGTTTAGAATGCTTAGGATAGCAGTATGTAATAATATTCACCTTCTGAAATCTTTCAGAAACTCTTTGGTGAGAACAGCTATATATAACCAACCTTATTATGTTGGTGCCCTTAGCACATTGCAGGGTGACTCTCCCCCAGATGCTTTGGAGATCAGATAGCAGAGATTAGATCACCCCTCACAGACATGTAGTCAGTAGTCATCTGTCACACAGTTATTACTTGGCATTAAATGAGTATCACGTGCAGTGAGAAAGAAGGAAGAATTTTCCATGTAGTATATGATTCTAATTTCTTAGAGATCCCCTTGCTTCATTTGCTCTTATTTTACAAGAGATGTTTGTGCCAGCAAACATTGAAGTGTACTACGTGAAGACTGGATAAAACCCAGTGTTTTCATACGTTGCTGTACTGTGTACTCTTACAGGAGCTTATTGCAGTCAGCAGTTATGGACTTTCATCAGGGGGAAGAGTGGAAACAAACTGATTCACTGAAGATAGACCCATTAGATGGGCCCCTGATAATCAATGAGATACAATAAAAACAGGTTTTTTTCATTATGGTGGAATAAGTTGGATCCAATTCAGCAATATGCTGTGTACATGACCATGTTGTTAACAATAATAATAATAATATCAATAACAGTAATAAACTCTTGTTTCCAACACATGCATCGAATCCTACATTGTTAGATGGTTTGGGGAGATATTTTTGTTCTTTAGAAGTTTTTTAACTTAGTTGTTTTTGAAAAATTCTTGGATTCAAGTTTTAATTGGGGCAGTGCAATCATGCGTTTCTTCTTATGTGCCAGGACAATGCAGAAAACTTGAAACGGGGCAAATATTACCTAGAAACCAGTTGTCATATTGGATTTGTTCAAGACTCAGACAACTTCTTTACAAATAAAAAATAGATTTTGGAGTAGAGCTTCCTAAGTGTGTGACCTTCATAATAGACGAAATGCTTCGTAATAAGGAGGGAGTTACTAGTTTTGCTATTGGCTTTTTTTAAATGCAGTTTTTCTGCATTTTTGAGAATGTCTTTAAAGATAATTGAGGTGTAACAGGCCAAATTGAAACCACTGATGATACGGTTCATACTGGAATGGAGCAAAAGTTCAACATAAATTCAAAAGAGTGTGCGCAAAAGCAGTGATGTGATTGTTTAAAATCCTCATCATTATCTTCATGGTTTTTTACTCTGTTGTCTGGAAATGCTTATCTGTTGGTTGGATTGTCATTGCTCAACTCATGTATTCTGAGGGAGAATACTTCTTTTTTTCCTTTCAGAAATACCACTTTAATAACTTTGGAGAAAATGTAAAGAACCAGCATCATGCTTTGTTGGTGTTTAAGTACTGTGGCACAATCAGAAGACTAAAAAAGTCCTGACATTTAAAACTGGCTTTAGGCTAAAGGTAGCTTGCAGACAGTTTCCCAGAATCCCCTCTGCTTTACTTTTGATATATTTTCAGGCCAGGAATAAGGCACATACATTTTCTAAAGATCAGAAGTTCACGTATTCTTTCAGTACTATAAAGAGCTCTGTGAAGAATAGGCTTTCACTTTTCAATAGGACTTTCCAAGTCAACTGCTTACCGTGTGCTAAGTAGAAAATTCATTCCAGTATTTTAAGAGCTCCAACAGAAATGGCTATGAATTGGCCCAAGCCTTTTTTTCTGCTGTTCTGTAGTCACCTTTTTTAGCCTAGTTTCAGGTTTGACTTTCCTCCTTCAAAATGTGTATTCTAGATCCTTTTGCAAGCACAAGATTTTTCTGAAACAGAAATAAGTGTAAGTGAAGTTTAAAGCACTACATCATCTTTGAGTGATTCCCTGTAATCATTTGCCATGTGTAAGTTTTGCTTATTTTTTTGTTTTATTCTCTGTCAGTGGCAGTGCTCAGCAATAAATGTAGGGCTTTATTTAGCACACAGAAATAGAAAAAAAAATGTACATGAAAACAGTCTCAAACTAGAACATCCAGCCTATATCCCATATGTCAGACATCCAGAGAGATTCACCCCCAGGGTGTGGTTCAGGCCCATCTTGAAACAAGAGGCAATGCATAGTTTTATGGAAACTACACGTGGTATCATACAAACCAGCCTTCACCTTCTGTTTTTGTGTTGGAAGAAACATTCTCTTGAAAAGAGAATTTTCTTTCTTGACCTAACCTTTAGGTCATGACGATTATCATCCAAGAGAAAGGCTTATTTGATGCTTTACAATTTGATTACTCTACAGTTGTTTGGAAACAGTCTTAAACTTTAAAAATGCCTAAACCAGATCAGAAGAAAGCAGGATGAAACTGAGAAGGCATATGTTGATGACAAAATGATGTGTAAAAGCCCTTGTATAGCTCAGTAGTCTTTTAGAGCCCAGACTCAGAAAAGCATTTTTGTGCAGCTCTTAATGGATGCTTAAATCTCATTTGCTGTCACATGTCTGGGGTCCTTTAAAATACTCTGTGTTCTCAGCTCCTGCTGGTTTCACAGAAATGACGAACTCCTTCTCTTACAGGATTGGACCATGGATGCTTTATGTAAGTCGTGATGGGTGTTAGCTAAAATAGGAATAATAATTCCTAAAATGGAATAGCAATAAAATGCTATTGCTAAAATGGTATAGCAATAAAGGAGATTATCAGTCCTCCCCTTTTTTTGTATGGATCCAAAATACCAACACAACATGTAGCATAGAAGTGAAAAGGAATTAACAGTATCTACTAAAATAATAAAAAAATGTTTGTATTTGGTCAAATCTAATGTTTGTCTCGCCCAATAACTCCAACCATGACTTTATGAAGAAGCCTGGGGAAGAATGAGACAGGACAAGTTGGCCTTCAGCAATTTTCAGCTCAAGGAACTTCCTGGACTAGGTGTAGTGTCTGAGTATTTAAAAGTCCTTAATCTATTTCTTCTTCATTAAGCTGTGTAATTCTCATTGAATCTTTGCAATCATTTAATGCTTGCATCATCTTTTGGGAAGGAGTTTCATGGTTGTGTGAAGAATCATCTCCTTTTACTTGCTTTGAACCTGTCTCCTAGTAGCTTCATTTGATGCTCTAGTGGGAGGTGTCCCTGCCCACAGCAGGGGACTTGGAACTAGATGATCTTTAAGGTCCCTTCCAACTCTAACCATTCTATGATTCTATGTCTTCTTTTACTGGGAAACACAGTGAACAAATCAAATCCCATGTACTTCACTTGGACAGTCAGGATGCTGTAGATTTTTGTTATATTCCTTATGGAATTGTATGTCCTCAAGGTTGAACTAGAGATAGAAGAGCATTGCATGTGGAAATCTCTTTAGTTTCTGTCTCTGCAGACACTGATGCAGAGAGTTCTTTTAGCTTCTCTGCAGTGCTCCTATATTCTGTCAGTGCTCCTTTATACTTTGGTCACCAGTAGCCACAGCAGACTTCCGCTTCCCAATGTATTTGAAGTAAGATTTGTTGAGGATTTTGATTCCTCTTTGTAGTTGTTCCTCAGACTCTCTTTTTGGCATGCTTTATTGTGTTTTTGCCAAAGTTTGGAAACATGGCTTAGGTGGCTAAGTTAGGAAGAGAGCTTCTTCCATAGCTTCTTTGATGTTGTAAGAGAGAAGTTCTTCCAAGAAGGTAGTTCAGATCAAGCCATAAGTGTAGTATTCTGAAATACTTTTTTTTTTTTTTTTTTTTTTTGGAAGAGCTTCCTCTTGACACTGTGATGGCGCATTTATCTTAGAATTTTGTTTCAGAAAACAAGTGTCCTTCTGAGGCACATCTCCCTGCACTCTGTTTTGCATTGTGTTCTTGGAGCTCATGAACCAGACTCCTTTTCTAGAAAACTAAACTGGAAAACGTGCTCCAGAAGAGCAATGAGTGTGCTCTACCTTGGAGGAGAATACACAGGGTAAATTGGAAAAGAAGTGGGTAAGGATTTAATTTAGTAACTCATCACTTCTCTCTGAAAGGGCAAAGAAGGTTTTGAGTCTGTAAATTTCCCTTAAAAAAACACATCAAAGTAGACAGCAAAGTTAAAACATACAAAATAAACCATACGAAAATCCAACCAGGTCAAACAAGATACGGGGAGTACCTTTGCTCAGTTACATTTCAATTTTGTTGAATATTGTCCTGTGTAAACTTACAGTATTTCTGAGAGTAAAGCTTGTTTCTGCATACTGGAGCAAATTCTTTTTTCCAGACCAGTTCCCACTGTATCAAAAATGTGTCTTTAAGATAAGATTATTGGCATAAATCTGAATATGCAAAGTGTGATAAAGGCACTGGCTGAAAATAGAAATCTGGGTTGTTTTGGACAGATCTCATAGTCTGGAATTTGGAACTTGTATTCTGGAAAATGGAACTTCCAAGAAAAGTGTCAGTAGTTTGGAAAATAGTCTGTTTTGGCTGAGGATGAGAAGTAAAACCTTGGTATTTTCCACAGAAAAAAAAAAATTATTTCCAGTGCTCTGTTGCAGGAGAGTTGCAATAAGAATGTTTTAATTTGTCAGCTGCCCTCTTGGAGGGCAGACAAAGGTTGGGCTTTGGATACCCTTTCACACACTATGTAGCCTGTCCCCGGTGTGGTAACACAGGGAGTCTCTTGCCCCAGTTCTTAGGGAAGGTTGCAGAGCTGAAACCAATAAGGATTTCCCAAGAAGGTGGGGAGGCAGCTGTTGTGTTAATTTTTCTAACAGCAAATTGAAACCATTTTCTTACTTTGCAACAAAGGCATTTTTCAGTGGAAAATAATTCTGATGGAAAATTCATAATGGATCTAGGTTGTGATATCTATTTCAGTTGTTTCTATGTTGAGTCTCATACTTGGGACAAAAATTTACATTTCTCTGTTGTGTTTTGCATACTGCACATGCTCAGAAATTAATTAGGCTTTCAGATTGGCTAATTTACATTTATTAAAGTTTTCCAATCAGTCTCAACTCTGATGAACAGCAGCACTTTCCAGCAGAAATTTACTTGCTGTCTGGATTATTACAAAGCTCCCAGTGTGGAGATGTGTATGTTACTGTTACTGTTTTTAGGTCGAGATTTGAATTAATACTGCTAATGATATGTGGGTGTAAATATATCTTTGTAAATATAAAGCCTAATTAGGGCCAAGGGGACAGGTGATTTAAAAATCACTTTATGCTGGGAGAACAGTTGAGGGTTTAGCTGGTTTTTTTCAAATAAAAATAGTAGAGAGATTTAAAAATATAAAAAAGGAATTGAAAAATTATAAAGTGGAGTACCAGATAAATCGGCAATAGTAATCTTTCTAGGCCAGCCTGGACGTGCCTTATTTTTCTTGTAAGTTTACCATTGTCAAAAGCAAAATCCCCAAAAAGTAGAAATCAAGAGCAAACTCCAGGAAGCCTTTCTCGTTTTGCAGATAGACTTAAATTAGAGAAAACCCTTCCCATTTTTCAAGTTATCTTAAATTAGAGATTTGTATGAATTTATAACAATATAGTTATGAAAATTCTGTGTGCCAGTTAGATTCATTCTTTTCTGGGATGTTATAATTTTTTTAGATCAGTCAGCTACTAATTGCCTTGTGTAAGGGGATGCTTTTTTCACATCTCGAAAGATGTCAAGCCCAAAGATGGATTGAAAATTAGCAAAGAGCTGTTTGTTGTAGTGCTGCTGCTTCGTTTTCAGAAACATTGTGATCAGGCCTTTCTGTAACGATACCTCTCTGAAATACACAGCATGCTCGGCTCCCAGATACGTGAAGAAACAGAAAAATGGATATATAAAGTAGGAAAACAACTTCGTGCAAAACCCCCTCATCTTTTACAGTCTTTTACAGCAGGGTGAAGTAAACACAATATAGACCGGTGTTGCTTTCTGTATTAAGACAATACTCTTTCATTATTGTCGTGGGAGGTGCAGCAAACAAAATACACCTTTCCTCAGCTCTGTGGGTTTCCGCAGGAGCCTTCAGACCCAGGGCTCACAGGAGTGGCCAGTACTGCTATTAGAACAACTCAGCTAAGGCCTTGTATTGGAACTGTTGTTTGTTTTTGCAGAACATCTATGTATTGAATAATAGTCTTAATGAGGATGATAATTTTTTTCCTTACATATATACTAGTGAGCTAAGCAACAACCATAAAACAATTTGTGATGAACTAAAAGCATATTCCAAAGTAATAAATTCATCGCTAAATCATTTTAATGATTATTTTAGAGTGGGTGGTCAAAAACAAAATGACACAGCAGCACAAGAATAAATTTCAAAATAAATAAAAATTTTAAAACTCCAACATTTCAAGCTGTATATTGTTTGTGCATTCATCTAACCCAGGTGAAATGAATGAAGTCTTATATATATACTTAAATATACTTAAGGGTTTGTATAGAGGTTATAAAAGCTGGCAAACCCTGACTCAAAAGAGAAGCCAAAGTAAAGTGTGTCAAGTCAGCTGCTTTGGCCACGGTGGTTCAGATCTATTCCAGGCTAACTGCAAATGTCCAGTCAGCTTCTCCGTTAACACAACAAAACCCACAGTCTGTTCCCCAAAGTCTCAATCCTGGTTGCTGTGTAATGAATGCAAATATCACTTCCACATACTGTCTAGCTGTAAAAATCGCTTCTGACTCCTGGCATTGTGTGATAAAAGCAGCACAACTAATAGAGCCAGGAGTTTTAATCTGACACGCGTCCATTCAAACTGAGCGACGATAAGGGAAAAGCACATCCTCCTCCACTAATATTTTGGTTTTCCTGGGCCTGAGCAGGCATAGCAATGCCAGGGGTAAGGTACTGTGAATTCTCACAGTTAAGCATTTGTGTAAGTAATTCAGGGCACTAGACAGGATCCCTGACAAGATACATGTTCCCCAGCAGAGGCCAAGTGCATCTGTTTATTCTCTTATTTGTTCTCCAGGCATTTTTGTTTCTTTTATTCATGCTATTGAAAAGAGAAACTGGACTGAATCTCCGGTGTGTAGCAGCACTGAAGTCAGTCAGATTACACCCACATCAGATCAGAATTGGATCCATAATTCTTTTCTGTCAAGCAGTCGCCCACTCACCCTGCATTTGGAATTAGGCACTAAGGAAATTACTGGCCTAGGCCACGCGGACTTGTTTGACTAGGAACCAAGCTTAGCAACTTGAGTAGACAAAGAGTAAAGATTAACTAGCAGGACTCTTTTAATGACACAAACTGTAACAAATTAAACAGGAGGAGCTATAGATTACCATAGGACATTTACAGCCTTGTTAACAGAATTCAAGTGAGATGTGACATAAGAAGTGTCATTTTCTGGACACAACAGATAAAAAATAACTGCTTTAAAAATATATATAGCAGTATATGTAACCAGAGGGAAAAAGGACTTTCCTGTAAAATCTGTAGGAGATCCCCAATGATGCATAAAATTCTAGAATTAGAGTTGACCCTGCGAGACTTCAGTAGTTTTATGTGTTAGAAGTTCCACAGACACAAGCCAAATGGAATAAAGAGTCAAGCTTAGTCTAAGATTGCCTGGTGGGTTGATGGCCTGTCAGAATTTGCAATGAAATCTCAAGTTAAGGAGCTGATTCATAACTTAAGACAATGTAGTACTAGAATACATACCGAAGTAAATGAATAAAGACTTGCATTTGGACTCACCAAGTTAAAGTAGACTAGTAAGTAGCCTCATAAATTACAAAAGTATTATTAATTTTTAAGTGTTTAATATTTAATTTCACTGCATCTGGTGCACATTGGTCCAGAGGACAGATTACAATCTAATTAAATTCACTGACAAAGACTTCCATTAAACAAATCCTAAATGCCAGTGTCTTTGCTGAAAGAAATTTGCTGGTGAAATTGATAGGAGCTTTCATTGGTTATTACTTGCCCATTATAATATAGCTAAATAACTTCACTGGAAGATGTATCTGATAATTTTCTTCAATGCAATCCACCATTTTATTTAAAGTGGCATAT
>JAOXJM010000041.1:5867632-5897061 GCA_026413425.1 Tringa solitaria
CATATCATTATCAGTTAATGAGGGAAATCCTTACTAGGATAATACTAAAACCATGTAAAGAAAACCCAAACAAAACCCACCATGCTGTTGGCTGTGATACTCTGGTTTAGCCTGGTAAAAAAATTTGTTATTCTACTTGAAGGATATCTCATGAAACATATAAATATAAGCGCGCCACTTACTTATGGCCCAATTTTAAAATAATTGTCTTTTGTCATTTTAAAAAATGAGAAGGTGTGTACTTGTCTTCAGTAATGACAGTTCTCTGGTATTTCTCACCAGCTGATTTTGGAGAACTGTACAAGGGAAGTTGTTGTCTTCAGTTTCCATTTTTAGAGGAGAAGAGGCCATCTCAAGGTGGTGCTGTATGCAGTTGGCGAGAGTTAACAAGTCTACATCTCCTAAGTACCAGTTTAAAGTTCTGCCCAAGCGACCACAGTGGGAATGTGAAACAAGTCTGTCATGATCATAGGTTGGGTCTGTGCTTCTGTTGCCTCTGAAAGTATTTTCTGTTGCTACAAGTTATTTTCACTGCAAGGATTTCCATCTTCTTTTTTTTTAAAGTGAAGGGGGTGGGGGTTTTTTGTTGGTTGGTTTTGATTTTTTAAATTTTGAATTAATAGTAATACAGGTACTTGGAAGAGCAACAAACCTGACCGTTAATTTTGATTTTAAAAGCAGCCAGGCTGTAATTCTTCTGTGCATTTACATAGACCTTGGCAGGCTTAACTATAAGATTCTGGATGTACATGCAGAACTTGTCTGAGAGTGACGAGAGCAAATATAGATGAAAGGTACAATGGAAAATGAGCTGATGTGCACAGTTGCAGACATCCATCTGGGATCATCTGCTGTGTTCAAAGAGGTGTCACTGGGCCTGGGATCGTGATGGGAAAGCTGAACTGGTTCTTTCCTTTCTTTGTCTTGCAGATGGAAAAATGAACAAAATTAAATGGATTTTGACATGGCCATTAATATTCGTGCTCTTTTGCACCATTCCAAACTGCAGCAAACCACGCTGGGAGAAGTTTTTTATGCTGACGTTTATCTTATCCACTCTCTGGATTGCCTTGTTCTCCTACTTCATGGTGTGGATGGTAAGTGCATGTAGCAGGACTTTCCATACCGACTGAGATATGCAGCTCAAAACAGATAATAGACTTTTGTGTATTTGTTAAAGAAAAACATGTAATTGTAGTACAGTCTTCTCACCTCATACTCTTAATTATTATACTTCTAGCTTTCTGCTATTCTTTTCTGAACAAATAATTAAGACTTTACTGTACAGGGCCCAGTATAGTACAGGAAGGTTCCAGCTTGATTTTCAAGAGAATGTGGACATCCACATCCTACTAGTAAAAGGGAGTTTAAATGAAAATGGTTAACCCTCATCAGCTGAGACACTTTTAGAAATTTGGCTACAGGGTCTGATACTGAAACATGCATAAAAAGCAGATGGATGGCAAAATTTGAAGGCTCAGAAGTGGTGTAAAACAACTCAAGTAGACTGGAATAATGCAAAAAAAATCCTTCTTAGTGAAAAGTATTATGATTGCTGATATGTTTCCATTTGTTGTAGGTCTGTGAGAAGCAGTGTATCAGGTGTAGCTCTGTAAATTGTCAATTCAGGTGCACACTTACTTGAAGATTTGAATAAGTTCCTATTTTTTTTCTCTTGCCTTTTTCCAGTTTCTCAAGTTTACTTTTTCAGTCAGAGAAGAAATATGAATAGAAAGGCTCCTCAAATAGTTTCTGTGATGAAAAAATTAGCCATAGTTTTGAAGTATTGAAAGCTGACTTTTTCTACGCTAAAAGATGGAAAACTAAAAAGTTGTATATACTATAACTGGAAAATCAGTAGGATGTGCTGCTGAAGAATTTATATGCCCATTTCTTCTTTTAAAGAAAAATATAGTTAAGAAACCTTCAGCTGATTTCGTACTGGAATATATGTATTGTCTCACATATATACCCTTACAGTTACATATGTATATATATTCTTCTAGTCATGCATACAGAAGAATTTTTTGTTCATGAGCTTCTTACCTGCAAAATCTTTTTTGGGTGGAGAACATCTCTACCTTCCTCGAATGTGTCAGGCATTTGCAAACTCCTTTATGTTAACTGTCATGGAAGATCGTATTTTCTGTATGCTTTTTGCAACTTCTTGTGTAAGTTTTGCATTGTAAAATAATCATCTTTTCTCTTAGTGTAGACTGTGTTGGAGAAATTCATATGCCAGCCACTCATTCTGCCTGGCATGATGGTGTCAAATCTACACATTCATTTCATGCCATATGTCCTTTGCAAGACCACGCTCTCTACCTTGGTTCCATTTGTAGATATCCCCTTCACAAATGGAGATGTGCTCACGAAGGCTGCAACACAGCTTATTTTAAGAGGCAGCCACGTTATTGCCCCGTTACCACTTGCAGCAGGAGAATCATGCCCACTTCTATTTCTGAGTCACGGCTTGCCCCTGAGAATAAGGTTTGTGAGTGGGTTCCTAAAATACACCTTTTCTTTGGCAAAGGGTCCAGTTTTCCTTGTATAAGAGACTGACAAACTATTTCAAGAAAACGATACAGACCCTTAAAGGCTTCCACCCTTAGCAGTCTCGGCAGGGAAGCAGCTGCCTGTCCATGATTCAGTCTTCTCACTCTCAAAAGGCTATTTCCTTTTCAGCTGCCTGTTCAGCCTTTTTTCTTGATGCATTTTCAGCTGCCTTTGGACGTGCCAGCTAAATACAGTTCCCTGTTCCTTCCAAGAGCTCTGCTACAAGCTTCAGCCATTCCCTAAGATCTTTTAAAGCTGCATCTGGACTCTCAGGGGACAGTATAACCAGACTTGCTCTCTTTGGGATTATATCAGGAGTCATGCAAGAAACTGATTCCTTCTTCATGTGTCAGGATAAAATAAGCTCTTTATACCTCTGCCCCTCTATCACAATATAAGTTGGTTTTATTCTTTTTTGAGAAAAGAATCTGTGAGAATCCTGCTATTCTTGGGAAAAAGAAAACCAAACCCAAACCTACAGATTGGATTATGTCTGTCCTTCTCCTTAAAAGATTGGTATGTCCTGTTAGAATTACAGAAAATGGAGCTTTTTGTTGGCTCATAAATTTTGAATAATAAGACCCAAAGTACTTTTCCTTTTCGTAGGGTTGGTTTGGGGCTAGTTATTCCATAATTATTTAGTTTACAGAGATGGATAAGTATCCTGAGTCTAATCATGTCAGGGTCCACATCAGAATCAGTTAAGAGTATGCCATAACTGTATTGCAATGAGGAGACTTTCCAAATATGATAGGTTAATCTATTTTCCTCACTGTTCAGGTGACTGTGATTGGATACACCCTTGGGATACCAGATGTGATCATGGGCATTACTTTCCTAGCTGCAGGAACCAGCGTCCCAGACTGCATGGCCAGCTTAATAGTAGCAAGACAAGGTATTGTGTCTGCTGAAGCATAAATGCTCTATGATTTGCTTCTTCCCTACACACAAATGCTCAATGTAGTTTATTTTTTTTCTTTTGTTTTTACTGTTTCAGAGCCTTGTTCATAAGCCAAAACACTTTGCTAATTATTGTAAACCAAAAACCGTAATCCCTGTCCTTTTATCTTTTGTTTATTGGGACTGGGCACACCATAGCATTCTAGAAGGCCATTCGACACTCAGATATCCCATGCATGGTATGTATCAGTCAGGGTAAAAAGATAAAAGTAGTAGACAAAACTGTAATATTAGCTATTAAAAACTACGTCAAAGAACATACACTGACCAGCACTTGTCTATGTAAAACTTACACTAATTTCTAGGAGACCCCTCAAACCCAGGGAAATAAAGTGGTTTAAGAGGATCTGGCAGAAGTGATGTTGCTCCAGACGTACTTCTCATTGAAATGCAGACCTCTTTCCCATTGGGATGTATGAGTAGCCACACTGGAAAGGGCTTTAGATAAATGTCAGCTATGTTCTCATTGGCTTTCCAATTGAAATTGTCAGAGGTTTTCTCATGTATCTTCAAGTTTTGATTAAGGCACTGTACATTTACTTTTTTACTTGAGAAATACCTGTAGCTGCATCCCTTCCTGTTGTTGAAAAACATTAAACCTGACAGCGTGATCTCCTGTACTGCAGTAGAATAAGAAAAGGTCCCAATTGTATTCTTTTCCACTGTTCCAATTCCCGTAGTCTTTTTTTTTTCCAGATAAAAGATCTCCAGCACACATCACTGGGCAAACAACAAGGGTTCTGAAGTGATAAATTAAATACTCAAAAGCTCCACCTTTGTAGTTTGAGATAGGAGCAGTGCTGTTAAATTTTGCTTGATTGAAAAGAAATATATATTTAAAATATTTCACTTTCCAGCTTGTATTACTTGTTGTGTGCAGGAAGATCTCACAAAAAGCAGTACAAAAAAGTGTTCAGGATTCTTATGGAACCACTTTCCTACTGAATTAGTTGTCCATATGTAGTATTAAAGTGAACAGATTTTTGCAAGAACAGAGGAAAACATGTTACATTTTTAAATGAACAGACTGCTTATTTAGTTTATTTCTTCTTCAGTATGAGGCATAAATACTGTAGGGATCGTTTCCTCTGAAAGTGAAGGTAAGCACTAACTTGGCAAAAAGCAGCCCCATTCTCTTAAAGCCAGGGACTTTGCACTACTTGAATTCAAGAGAGATGTTTACTGACAGGTTGCAGACAAATATCTAAAAAGTAGAGACTGACATAATATGGATCCAAAGCATAACCTTTCTCTCACCAACTTCCTGTAAGAAGATGCTGTACTTAACAGTGCAGTAGTGTCTGTCTCCACTGTGTGTAATCTCAAAGTATTTGTGGGACATGTCCTACTTACATCAGAGTTCCTCTTCCTTTCCAGTATTCAGTTTGTGGAAGTGATGCAATAGTTTCATCACTTAAAGCACCTAAAGGAAAACTAGCAGGGGCAGAGAAGAATTCTGCCTTCCTCACATCCGTTGACTCTGGTGCAGAACGCGATGCCAGCCACTGATGAGCATTAGGAGTAGATTTTGAGTAATGCATAGGGACTTCGCCACCATTCACTCTTTTTTTCCTTTCCTGTAGCATTTTATTGTTCCTGAAGTGAAATCATTGCTGATTAAGACTCACAGGTTTGCTTAATAGATTTGACTAGCATCTGGCTGGGTTCTTTTCAGGATCATTTTCGTCATTCACATGAGATGAAGGCCATGTGTCCACATACTAAATCGAGTACGCAATCTCCAGGTTCCCCATGGCTGCATACGGCCTAAAACAAGACTTGGGTTTTTTTAATTGGCATTGAACCTAGATGCTGAATGGGTACCACACACCCAGTAAAGACTCCAGCACACAAGGAAGATGTAGTTGGAGTGAGCAATTTTTGCACTTTTTTCAGAAGTCGTGTGATGATCATGGAAATTGCCTCCCTACCTCACATACTGTGACCAGTTCGAGGGGACTTGGATGAATGTGGATCATTCTCCTCTAGTTTCCTCTGGTACACAGAGTAATGGTCCTATACTTTGTTTTTACCCAAGAGGCTGTTTTTTTTTTTTTCTCTGCAGGCCTCGGTGACATGGCAGTCTCCAACACAGTAGGGAGCAATGTCTTCGACATTTTGGTGGGCCTTGGTGTTCCATGGGGTTTGCAGACCATGGCAATTGATTCTGGATCAACTGTACGTATACTTGGCAAATCTTTAATTTGACTTCTTTGCCTATTTTTAAAAAAAATCCTAAAAAGAAAGCATGCAAATAAAACTTAAAAAACCAAACCAACAACCTGCTGAACATGTTATTGATTGCTAAATAAGGTGTCATTTCTTTGCCAAGGAACCAGGAGTTGAGGAACAATTCTCCTTCCACAAGCTGCAATTAATTCCCCAGTTCGTCAACTGGAGTACATTATACTGTACAGCAGGAAAATAGTGCCTTGGATATCTGTTCATGACTGTCATTTTCTTACAGCTTCAAGCACACCTGTTTGTCTCCCTGTAGCTTAGTATTTTTGTCTGTAAGATGAGAATAACAGCTCCTCTCCTGAGGATCTTTTAACATAAAATGCGATTCTTTTTTTTTTATGGAGGTGGGATTACTTATACATTTGTTTTGATTCCTTAATCTTCCTGTTCTTCGTTATGACAAATTTGTCATGAATTTTTGTAAAGTGTGTCAGTCACTATTCAAAATAGAAGGCGGACCATAAATCAGTAAATTGATTTCTGATCTCCCAAGCACAGTTATTATATGCTGAGCATTTTAAAGGTCTCTTCTCTAATTCCTACAGGTTAAGATAAACAGCAAGGGACTGGTCTATTCAGTTGCACTTTTGCTAGGATCAGTGGCACTTACTGTAAGTATTTGAGTGTCTCCAAGTATTCCAATTGCAAAATACTTACTAGGTATTTACATGTTATAGAAGGACAAAATGGAAATACTTATTATCCCCAAATCATTGATTCTTGTAGAGTATCGTTCTTCTAGCAATACCATGAGTTAAAGAGCTGCCATTGTCCTCAGTGAGGACTGAAATCTGACATACGGTGCAAGAGATGCTGGATACATGTAGGTCCCATTGATCTCAGTGGCAGTGTTGAAATTGTGGGATCCAATAGTACTTTGCTCCTGTGTCCAGCTGCATACCCCAGGCCTTCTCTACTTGATGTTGGGACAAGGCTCAGGGGTGCTTCATCACCCTCTGTCCTTGCCTCTGATTTCCACAAGCAGCCTGGACTAGTCAAGTGCTATAGCCAGAACCCTTGATGAGTGGTCTGTGAGGACTGTGAACCTCAGGAATTTGAGTAGGCATGCTAAATGCCACTCAGCATAAGACACCGTTGTAATACATGATTAATTAAGGTGAAACAATATTTCTGTTTCAAAAGTTAATTTTGCTGGTACTTAAGGTCTGATCCTGCTGACTCCTAGAGAACCCTCTGTGGGAAGAATCAAATCCCAAAGGTATAGAAATATCCACTTATACTAACGTCTTTCACTGAATGCCTGTGGAGGCTCTGTAGAGGAGGGGGTCATCACTGGAGGTTTCACTGTTGCATGACAAGGTCTTACAAAACTCCACATCACCTGTGCATGACTTAAGTGATAGAATGACCAAGGCTGTTGACTCTGCCACTAACTTCCTAATGCATTTGGTATATAAGCTGTGGGAGCCTCTTCTTTTGTTTCTTTATCCCTGGTTCTACCACACTGCACAGTGCCTGTGAAAAAGCAAAATGTTCTGTAGACGTTTGTATCTGATGTTGCTGCATGCATATTGGTAATTGGCATTTTGGAAAAAAGTGGGAGGGTTATGCAGATGCATTACCATGCTTAGCTGTTGATGCTTTTCTGAAGACTCTTTTCATAGCAGAAGCCACCTGAGTTTGAAGCATCTATTGTTGTCTCATTTGTTCTGCTGGATACCCTGATTTGCACAGACACTCCCAGCAAAACTCCAGGGAGAGTTTTGAGCAAAACAAATAATAATTCAGAGGCACTGAACACCACTGAAAATAGATGTCTTCATGAGGACTCCATTGCTTTGCTACCTGCAGCTTGTAACTCCCCTTAGTTCTGGAGTTGAGCAAAACATCAAAGCAAGCACCTCTTCTGAAGCTGTTGAAAGAATGAACTTTAGATGCTGGTGTACTACTGGGACATAAAGGATCTGTAGGGGAATATTGGAGGGAGAGGCACTCATGTAGATCAGGGCGTTCCTTTAGTTCATTCTGAGTCACTGAATGAGTGCTGCTTGACTAGAACGTGCCCCATGTACTGAAAATGCACCACAGACTAAAACTGAACACCTAGGGACCTGTTTCTCAGTTATGTGAAGAACTTGTGAAGGGGCCTTAAAGTGGGTTCACTTAATATTTTGGAAAAGGATCTTAGGACAACTGAGAGTCGGGCCAGAGTTCGAGTTCTTAGTTTGGGCTTTTACATTCTTTTTCTTGATCAGAAAAACGTGTGTTGCCTTTTTGGTCTGTAAATTACTGAGAATATATTTTTATTTTCATTCAAGATCTCTTAACTCAAAAGACACTAATTTTTAGCTTATAATGGTTGTTTCCAAAAGTCTCCTTTGAGGCTTAATTAACTGAAACTTTGTTTGCTTGCAGGTGTTGGGAATCCATGTAAATAAGTGGAAACTTGACAGGAAATTAGGCATCTACGTGTTGTTTCTTTATGCTATTTTCCTGTGTTTCTCTATATTGATAGAGTTTAATGTCTTCACCTTTGTCAACTTCCCTATGTGCCGAGAAGAACTTTAAACTACAAAAAGAGAGAGACTGAAATTCTTCTGATTACGTGTGCTGTAAATGACAGGAGGCATTTCACTTTTCTACCTTCTTTCCATCAGTAATTTGAGTGTCGTTCCTGCTTCATCAGCTAACAAGCACTTTTACCTGTGTGGAAGGAAAGCATACCTTTCTTTTAACGTGCTAGCTCGAGGCAACCAAAGCATTTTCCTCCTGTTTGGATATTGCTGCTCAGTCATAAAGCTCTGTGGATCTTATGCAGAACTCTAAAATGACCCTTTTCTGGGACATTCTGTTGTGGTATTCATTCTCCTTTTGCAGACAATCAACCACCACCACCAAGGTTAGCAAGAGGATGGGAGAAAAATCTTTATAGTTCTTTTGGTTCTGACATTTACTTTCCATGGAAGAGTAAGAGAGGCAAGTTCAGAACTTTTCTTGGCTCAGTCAAAATATCTCAACTACAGGACCAGGAAGTCCGAGGCACATATCACGGCACGCACTGTTGAGGACATCATTTCCCCCTTCAAGTGCTCTGCTTATAGAGGAACTGCACTGACAGTTTTTGATGGCAGTGTTGAATATTAATCACTCTTTTCAATGAACATGAACAATGTGGCAGAGAAAGAAGAGGAAATGGTTGTATGTTGTATCACTTGTGATGATGCATACTAAAAGCCAGAGTATCTGCATACTGAAGAAGACAATTACATGCAGAAATTCATACTTGAAAAATTTGTTTTACTGTTAATGAGGAATGCTGTATACATAAATATAAACTAACATTTGTGGAATATTACACCACAAGAAAAACTTTGCATTGGTCCTTGAAAGCCCATTGTGTAAATTTAGATGAAACTAAACAAATAAATATAACTGGGTGCTCAGTAACTATCAGTTGTTGTTATCGGCTGAGAGTAGTATCTGAACATAATCCAGACTTTCTGACAACAAAACCCTCCCTGATTATGATTTGATTTGATTTGCTTGGTGGGGGGAAGAAGCTTATTTCATCAATCAAGAAGTTGGTCTATTCTTCTCCGTTTTTTATTTATTCCCAGAAGCTTAATGAAGATGAGTCTGACACTGAGCAGTGCAGATAAGAAGCAGCTAGACAAAAGCAAGTCTGCCAAGAGAATACAGTCCTTGATTTGATTGCATGCAAGTTTTGAAGCATGATATGCTTCTTTTTCACCCCCAGTAGAAGCCAAGTTTTTATATCCTTTCCACCAGCATAAATCCAGTATCAGGAATTACTCTGGATGTAATTGACAGCAAGATCTGGCCCAGAGTATTAAAAATGATGGGTAACATTCCACATTGTAGCAGTCACATGATTGCAGATCACTCAGACAGCGTATTTTGAATTGCAACTAAACTTCAAAAATATTTTAAAGCTGTATGTGAATGGTCACATGAAGTTTCTAAAGAAGCACAGTTAACTTTATACATAGATTTTTTTAATTTTTTTAATGTTTATAAACCAAAACAAATCTATGAACTAACAGTTGATGCATTTTTAAATATATTAATATTTTGCACTTAAGACTATATATAAAAAAATCCCGTTATTGTGTTCATGAGAACATACGATAAAACCTTAGCAAATAAGCACTTAATCAGAAAGTTTTGACATATATGAAAAATAATTCTCTTTAGCCAGCTCACATGCAGAATACTATTTACACTGGGCAATGTGTTTACAGTTAAGGCTATTTTTAAAATTATTTTGGTACGAATTAAGGAGTGTATTCTGCTGTTGAATTTTTTTTAGTAATTTGTTCCTTTCAATGTAACCCTAAGGAAAAATAAGCAACATATTTGTTATTTGCTTTACACTTTGTTACAAATGTCAGTATTAGTATCCATTTAGGGTTTTTCCCCTTAAGTAGCTATGTCCTAAAGATGTCAACAAAACCAGCATTATTAAAATGCTTTATTGAATAGGCAAACATGACAGTAAACACATCTGATGTCAGCTATGCCTGTGACCCCATTTCCAGGCAATCAAGACATTTTTGCTGCAGTGTAAAGCTGAGGAGATGGAATTAATGTTCATCTTTATGAGTCTTCTGTTGCAGAAGGGCTATGAAGGTGCAGCATACTGCTGCGCTGTTGTAGGAGCATCCCTCTCTGGTCCTGCTCTCTTCCCTGCTGTCTTTCAGGAGGACAGTTTGCTGCCGAAAGCCTTGTGATGGCTTAGATATGAGGCTGAAAGGAGCAGAGAGAGAGAGGCTGAGTAAATGAGTTTTTTCCTATATTCTGCTGCTGGGTGGGCTTGGAGAACTAGCTGCCTCCAAGCAAATATTTTTCTTCTGTGCACAGTTCAGGCATTTCAGATGTCTTTACACTACAGAAAAGTAGTTCCAAAACCTAGTTTGGTATGCCTAGTGATCAGCTGAGTTGACAGTGATGAGGGCATCAATGTTTACAGTGCCAGAATTAGCAAATTGTACTGTACCTTTGTATTTCTGAGCCAGGCAACTTTAGAAGACTAGGGACACCAATTTATTCTGTAGCAAATATGTCCAAATATGCATGAAATTGTGTTTGCTAATGCCATGAATGCTCCAGACATCACTGAGAATTACTCTGCCTAAATTGGGTATCACCTGCTCCAGGAAACCAGTGTTCTGTTGTAGCAAGAGACAGTTTCAGGAGGTAATACTGACCTTAAATCACATGGCCGGTTCTATCATCTGTAGCCCTCCCTAAAACATAGACCCACTTCGGGACAGTTTATATTGAATTCTAGTGCTGCATTTCATGAGGTGATCTCATATGCTTCTCCTGCTATGGGACAGGTATCATGCCGCGTTTATTGTTATAAATAATGTTAGTAGGATTCTCCTCTGACACCACCGCGTGACCAGGGATGTATTGTTTGCCAAAGAATTGTTAGATGCTGTATCAGGGCCTCGATGATACATAATCATCTGAAGTAGTTTAAAAAGTCCCTATGTAGTTATTATCCATATGCTAAAATAAATAAAGATGGCAGTTATAGACCAAGCCATGCAGATAAACTGAAGATTTGATGTGATTGACAAATTGTTGTGTTTCAGATAAACCCACATCAGAATGTATCAGTAATTCAGGAGGCTTTGCTGAGTAATAGTGGACTAGTGCCTTTCAGCTGTATACAAAACAAAGAATTTGTTCATGTGGTGAGGAGACTGCTCCAAATTTTGCCGTTATCCAATTGAAAAAAAAAATAAAAATGAGTGATTTGCGCTTGGCTCACTGCAGTTAGTACAGTTCTGCCTGTATTGCAGCTGTTCAGGTTGTGTCTGTAGCCATTTTGTTGTACTAACCATTGCAAAAGTTAGCTGGCTGAGTTTGGAATGTATGTCATAATGTTGTGTAAGTTAATCTTCAGCTCCAGAGTGAAAAGAGAGCGGGTGGATGTGAGAGAGAAAACTGTTACTGTGATCTGAAAATTGCCAGCATGCTAACACTGAAAAGTAATACACCTCAGAAAAAGGTACCCCATATCCAGCAAAGCTTAACTTCAGTAGGATTGATTCAGAATCACAGAATCACCTAGGTTGGAAGGGACCTTTTAAGATCATCTAGTCCAATTCCATGCTTAAAGCTAAGTACATATCCAAGTGCCTTGCTGGATTATGTCCTAAGATGACAGCTGAGCATGGTTTCTGGGTTTTCTATCATATTCAGATCTTTTCACATTTTATTGGTTTTGTAATCTGAAGATTTTGTTCCTTTCTCAAATTAAAAGGTTTGGCCAGAATCTGTGGACTTCTGCTTTGCTGATACCACTTTGGATTTGCAGTCTTGTAAATAAGAGAACGGGTTCCTTTTCTCAGACTTCAAAACTCTGCGTCTGCCCTGGTGTGCAAGCAGGATCAAAATTGAATTTTACAGCTGGCCAAGGAGAGCTTTTAGCAGCTCTTTTCTGCTGCGGTTCCACTGGAGTAGCACAGTCCCCCGTAGACCCACAGAGTGCAGTCCTGTCTGGCGCAAGCAAGTGGAAATGTTTCCATTGAGTTCAGCAGTGTTTGATTCCATTTATTTACCATAACAATTGTACTGCGTTATAAAGTATTGTCTGAGTAAAGATTTCAGGCTCAGAATCTACATGTCCAAATCTAAAAAGCTACAGTTAGGGTTTTCTTAATGACTATTTGGTGATCTGAGGGCTGCTCTCTGGGCTAAAGTGTAGCCTAGAAGAACACCTTAAGTCTTCCCAACAGGTACAGCATAGTCAACCATCTTTCTCCTGGCTCAGTCACTGGTGTGCCAATTTTATTTTATTTTTATATGCTTGCTGCAGCTGTAACAAACATATAATTAGTTTCTGTCAACATGTAAACAAATGGAAAAGGTCTTTACTGGTCTAATACTTAGCAATTATTGAGAAGATTCTATTCTGTCTTTGATTTCCTTTGTGACTGTGCTTTAATTTTACACACTTGTTTCTGTTATGTGCTTGGTCTAGTTGCATGCATCCCTCATGAATTTTGTTGTCTTCCTTTCTTGGGTTTCTTGCAATTGTAATGCCATTTATTTGTGCCCTACAGTTAGATGTTTTTGGTAGAGTGCTTTAAGATGTGTAAATACTGCCTGATTATTCATGCCAAGGAAAGATTAGACCTAATGTAATATAAAACAGACACTAAAATAACACTTATAGCCAGGTGGAACCAAAGAATCTTCCTAATTGTAATGCATCACCTTTGAGCATAATGTTCTGTCATTGCAAGCTTCAGATTTCTCCGTTATTTGTGTTTAAACACTCAAAAGAAATTCTGTGCTGCTACGTAATTTCCTTTCTATGTGTTGGAGTCTGAACTCCAGATTTTTCATTTTGTTGGGTGGTGATATTTATGTGATGGTTACACAGGTAAATGAGAGGATTTAGTTCCAGCAATTCTGTACCAAACCCTTTGTTATTCCCTTGAACTATTTTGAAAACCCTGTATGCAAGTGATCAATGTTCTGCTGAAGAGAAGAATGTCGTTCAACTGACATGTACATTCCAGTTCCTGACCCGCTGTGTACATGTTTAAAAACCTCCTTCTGAATTACTTGAGCGTACGCTTTTCTCATATTTCCCCCTGTGTGATGTCCTGCTATTTTGTCCCCAGAGAAGGCTGTGAAATCCTATCCATCCTGTCCTGAAACGTGAGATGCATTTAGCTCCTTCTCCACAGGCTGAGATGTGTAGTCATTCTGGCAATTTGTACATCGCGTTGTTCTGCTTGCTGCCATTCTTTTGACATACAGTGCACTGTCTGAAAGAAATGAATGATTATGGGAAACTAATGCCATTTGGATATTTTCTTACAAGAATTGCCAGTTTGAATTTATTTCCATTTATTTTTCTTTTTTACTTGCACAAAGAATGTAAGTGATCATTGCCATCTTGTCACTGAGATGATAGTGTTAAACTTGAAAGACAAATATTAAGGTTGATTTATAGCAATAGGGAATTGTGACAAAATCTAAAGGTATCAGAATATATCAAAACCAGACAGGTGTAATCTCTAGAAAGAATAATACTAATTGATGTTTCCTTCCAGAGGGGTTTTACTGCAAGATTATGGCCTTCATTCATATAGCAGTTGTGTATGCAAAGAACACACTCAAAAATCTGCTTCCCCAGCAGCATCTATGTTTCAAAAGGCTGAAACTCTGCAGCAAAGTTATGACCAAATTCCTGCCTTCATGTTCTTGGGAGTGGTGCCAGTGCTCCTTAATGTCTGGGTAGTTGGCCCAAATTTATATCAGTGGAACAGAGTAGAATTTGGCTCCTGTTACCTCCTCTGTTGCGAGAAAATATTTGAAATCGTTTATGATCACTGAAATAACTTCTGAACCTTTTAAATTTCCCTGTCTTTCATACTTGCAGGCATTTGAAGTGCACCCTTAGGAGGTGCAATACCTCTTTAAATATAATTAAAACTTTCTAGAACTGCTTACTTTGAAAACAGAAAGGGATGGGTTTGTAAACTGTAAATAACAGAAATCTATTTATCTTGTTATTTATTTTTTCAATGACTGTGACCTTATGCACTGTGAATGCTCTGTGATATGGGGTCCTTTGTACAGATAAATATGTCATGAAATCCAAATGGATTTAATGTGATAATTTGTTACAAAATGTTGGCATGATATTTGATTATTTTTGTTGTGAAAATTTTAAAAATTAGTTAATTCAGCATTTATAAAAGATTATAGCAGTCAGTATTGTAATGCACTATATAAAAATATGTACACTATCAATAAATTATATAAACAACTAGAGCGTTTGCTGTTTTTTTTCTCAGATTTTGAGAACATGTGGAACCTACTCTTATTTATTGTTGAAAATCTGAAATTTCAGGACTCAACTAGGACATGTGCCTGCACCTTCTTCGTGAAATCTGGACCTTGCTGAACTGAATGACAGAAGGCCCACGTTTTCATCTGTTCCAGGGAGTACCACCTGAATCAAGCCATTATTTGGGGTGAGTTAAGTGTATCAGTTTCATTTGCAGCAACTCTGAAACACACAATTTGCTCTTTTGGGACTAGAAATTTTTGCTTTGCTGAGAACACAGTTTGCTGTACTGAGGCCCCGATCCAGAAGCAATTATAAGTCCCGAGCAACAGTATTTTGGCTGCTTCATCCCATGGTATAGTGGTATCCAGCAGGTTCACACTGAGTACTGGATGCTGACTAGAGGGGATGCAAGCAAGGTCCAAAAGCCGCTCAGTACTATTTTCCTTTATTTTCTTTTCCTGGTTACTGGGACTCCGGAGATACTGTGGAGAGAAGGAATAATCGCTCTTACTCCTGATTGCCCATTTCCAACATCCCTGTAGTCCACCTCAGGGTCTACGATGACTTCTGGTATATGTACATAGTCTCAGGTAGAGTCTGTTCTGGGCTGATGAAAAGCTTTTAAATGCAGTTGGAAAAAGAGGAGCTAAGAGTTAACTTTGTCTCATGTGCTGGTGTATTAACAATTTCATTAGATAAGAGTCTTCTCATGAATGCTCCTAGCCAGTTTAGTACCAGGAGATGCAAGTTAAAACAACGCTTGACCTTATTTTTCTTAACCACAGTGCATGCTTTTATAATCCCTTTTGCTGTATAAACCTGTCATTAACCACTGTGGGTTTTGTGCAGCTACAGAAGAGTCCTGGTGAAGTGGGGAAAAGGGATATCCTGCATTCTTTGACTTTTGCGTAAGGGTCCATTCTTTGGTGTATGTTAGGCTAACTTTTTCTAGGCTGGGGAAAGGAAAATACTCCTTCTTATACACAGAATTAACTTTTAAAAATAAAAATCTGAATGTGCAAAGTACCTCTTCTTTTAATCTCCCATAGGTTTGACATGGTGACCTGCCATGATCTGTTATGTAATGGGCTCTATAAAAGGCACATAATCTATGGATTAGTGGCACAATAGGCATGACAATTCCTACGGGCTCTTATCATATGGCATATTATTGATGCAGCCGCTTCCTACTGTATGGAAAGCAGAACTGTCCTATAATCTGTGCGTATGCTGAAAGCACTTTATTATAGCCGGAGTGCTCATTGTACTTAAGGGCTTCCTCCATAAGCCATTTTTAAACCTTTCCAACTCAGCTGCATAAAAATACAAAAAAGGGCTGCAACATACTGTGGCTTAAGATGGAAGGGGTGAATCAGTCCTAGAAAAGACAAGAATTCCCCTGTTCATCTTGCATCTACCATAGAGAAGCGGCATTTCGCAGTAACTGGATATTGGTCATTTAGCTTTTGTATAGTTGTTTACTTCCAAAACCTGATGCAAGAACACAGTGTCACTTTCCAAACCTGTCAAATTTCTGGCTTAAAAAAACACCCAGCAAAGCTCAGAGAAATTTTTTTTCTGTTAAAATTTGTCTTCATTTTCATATTTTAAATATTTTGCAGAAATACTTAACTGTGGTGCAGAAATTCTAAATATTTTACAGAAAAATAAGATTTTTTTCATGAAGTTTGGTCAATATCTTTAATAAAACTAATTTCAAAACTTCAAACTCCTGGAACTCTACATTCTTTAAATTGCAAACAGTATGAAAGATTTCACACACACAGAGAAAAACAAACAAAAAAAGAGCTTCTCTCAAATCATATGAAACTGAAATAGCACCACAATACCAGAGTTTCCTATTCTGTATTTTTGCCATTTTTGTCCTGGGTCTTTTAAGTAGTTCTAGTCCTTTTGTTTCTTCTTCTCTAATGACATGTTTGGAAATGCCCAACGCTCTCTGAAAACTGATGCTCTGCGTTTTTGCAAAATCTTAAGTCTTTGCCTGGGATGGCTGCGTATTTGTGTGAACACAAATTTCCCCCATCTGGGGCAGGTCCATGCAGAACAGAACACCTTGGTGTTTTTTTGTCTCAGCAAACTTATTTTCCAACACAGCAAGGGTAAATTCTGAGTTGGCCTGGTCCTCACTGAATTAAAGTGGAGGGAAGCAAAAACCAGGGGTAGAGCTGAATTTGTGTGATGCATCCAGATTGTTCTTACACTGGTACCCAAGGTGCATTTCAGAGTTGTCCGGCTTGTGAAGAAATCCAGAGTATATTTTTTTCTTGTACTTCTGTACCTAGAACCAACAGAAGGATTCAGAGCTGAGATCTGACAAGCCTGTGGTGAGGGATGAGTGAAATGCAGCCAGCCAGTTTGTCTAAGAGAGCTAAATTCTTCATTGAGTGAGTTCATCGTGGTCTAAAAATGACTACATGAGTTGGAGCAAATTGCTCCTTAATTTAGTAGGAAAGAGCCTTATGAGATACAGTAGCTGAAAACTAGACAAGTCAAGGCAAAAAATTCAGGTGTGAATTTAAATAATATCAACAGTTAAGCACAAAGACTTACATAGAAGGGTGGTGAATTTTCCATCACACAGTATTTCGGTCAGACTTTTTTGACTTTCTGAGAAAAATCCTTCTAAAAGCAAGAAGATAAATTTTGTAACGTTAACAGAAGTTACAGGCTTGATTAAAAAAACCCTGAGAAAAGTTTGTGTTACGCAGAAGGTGTGACTTGGTGGTCATAAAGGTCCCTCTGATTCTCCTTAGCCTCGTGCCAGCAGAATTGGCTCTGTGTCCTGCACTGAGGTCTACGTTCCCTTGTGCCGATACACCGGCAGCTGCCTGGGATCTGTATTTCTGTTGTGGGCTGTATGGCACAGTCTACTTTCAGAAAGCTGGGAAATTACTTCTAAAGTTAAAAAAGGGGCAAAAAGTTACCTTTGTCTCCCTCTCCACTCCATGCAATTGCTTTTCTCTGCCTCTGCTTCATACTCCTGCCTTACTTTGCCCATTATATATTCTCCTAACATCAAATATTTCCGGAACGATAGGGCTGCCAAATAGGGCTGCCACCAGCCCTGTCTAACAGCACATCTGTCAGTCCCCAGCCTCCACAGCTGGCCTGTGTTCAGTCGGGTTTCCAGTACAGCAAACACTGCTCGACCACTTCAGTAACTCCAGATGAAACGCGCTCTGAGACTGACTGGAGCTTGACAGCACGAATAGCTGTCCATTTACCAGCAGTCTTACCCTTAGCTTTTGCTTTAACCGGGGATTTTTTTTTTGCAAAGCTGTCCCCTGCCAGTGTTAGACATTTCATTTTCTCAGGTCCTGTGTAAATATAAAGGTTTCCAAGCTCCATCTGGTTCCAGTTACTCAAGCAATAGAAATACACATGCTTCAGGAATTTGCAGTCGGAGACTTACTGCCTTGCTGCTTTATAAAATCCTTTACAAAGTTCACCATGCTCTGTCGCCTCCTGATATACCTGTAGTCTGTAAACAATTTCCCACAAAACTTACTTGAGTTAGAGAAACGAATAAGCTGACAGTCTCGGGCTCTTTTTTTCTAATAAGGTTAACCTGCCTTCGCTACTAAATATGGCTTTATAACACACGCACACACACACATACACACCCTTGACCACCAAAGACTGCCTCTTCCTGAAATCCCCCGTTCGTATAAATACAGGAAGTAGAAATAAGAGAGGCTAAAATCAGACCTTCTTGGTAGTTTGCTTCATTTCAGTGCTTGTTTAGTCCTCTGCTCTGCGATACTACTGAGCCTGAAGCTGGTTTTAAACATCCTCCCCCTGCCGCCCCTGGAAATATCATCTTCAGTACAAAACCTAAGGATGTGGAGGTTCTGCTCAGCGATGGAAAGGAATTGTTTTCTTTACCAAGGAACTCTAAAGCCACTGTGAAACAGAAAGTATCTTGAAGTTTGCTGTAATGATGAAAACATCAGTGGGAGACGAGGGAGCCAGGGATGACTCAGGGTAAGTCCTAAATCTTTAGTGACTGCTCATTTTTAATAACTGTCTCTTTCCTTTTCCTACTTAACAAAGAGCTCTCAACTGCATTTGTGAGCTGGCTGCCGAGTTATCAGCTGCACAATTACAATCGTGTGGCATGACTGTACTGTAGTTTACAGTATTTCCTTTAGCTAACATGTTCTGGCTGAAAACAAACTGCAATACCTTTATTTAGCTTGAATCTTAGCTATTTAGGGAAGAAGGCGGCTGAATTCCAAGATGCAGTTTAGGGCAAAGAACAGACTAAGGGAGTTCTGTGTTTTTGGAAACGTGACAAATCTCTTCTGGGAGGCTTGCTTTGTTTCTAGTGAAATGCTGAGAAGTGGATAAGGGCTCATCCCTATGAGCTGATGGTCTCCCCAGCTCCACCACGCTAAAGCACACACAAACTGTCCGCGGGCTCCCAGGAGACTTCAGGTGTGCTTTCTGTTAGGAAAAGACTCCAAGGCTTTCCTTGCTCCTGGCCAACAGACACTGCACCTTGCAGAACTGAGCTCCATGAAAGCACAGTGGGAGAGAAAATGGGCTTTGATTGGGAGGACAATCAGCTGCTGGGATTCCAGGATCAGGCTGGAATCTGCCCGATGCTCGGTTGTATCAAAAAGCCCATGCTGAAGCTGAGCATTTCTGTTTCCTGTTGAAAACAATTGGGGGAAAATGACATAGCTACTGAAGCCTTCGGTCAGCCCCCTTGGAAAAATCATATAACACCAGATATTAAGAGTGTTTCTTATCTGTCTGACGCAGTTACCTGGTTTCCCGTGAATAAAAGCTCCCAGATGTGTCTGCGATGGGTGCAGTAGAAGCAGCTGTATGGGTAGATGGATACGGGATACTGGCATTTTCAGTCCCAGAGCGTGCTGCAAGTCAGTCCCCTTTGACTTGGAGCACCCTCAGTCAAAAAGGGGATAAAATTGCTGGCACAATAGCTATAGTTTCATAGGACTGCTCCCAAATACAGGCTTGGAGCGCGGAAGATGGAGGGAGAACCCTGCATTACTGCTGTTGCTGCTTTTGCCTTGTTCACTTGTTTACATTAAGTGGAAGAGTGACACTTCTGTTCCAAGGTACAATTCCTCAGTTCCACGTAATATTAAACACTGAGGGGCAAAGATCACACAGGCGTAAGGAAGAAATGAAACAATCCAATCCCTGTAGAGTTGCAAGAGGAACTCAGTAGGTGGTAATCCAAAGAATTTGCACTTTGCAGATATTCCCTGCATTTGTGATATTTAAGATGCCAAGTACTGAGAAACTGAAAAATTTATACTGTTTATCTCTTTCTCAGCTTGTCTGAAAGGAGCCACATGCTCGCAAAGGTTTGCTTTCAGTTTAGAGTTGCAGGAGAAAGTAAACAAGCCATAGACTCTAGATTTGGAGGAATGTGTTTGCAGGAATATTGAAGCTTGAATGGGCATGACACATGCGTTCTTCCTAAGTTTATAAGCATCTGAACAATTTAATAGAATGGCCTTTTATTTCATTAACTGATTGTCTTTATTTTTGATCTATTTTGCACTCATAAAAAAGAACTTAAGTATTTTCACTGAATTTCACTGAATTTTTTAGAGTTGGAAGGGACCATAGAGATCATCTAGTCCAACTCCGTTAAAAATCTGTTTTAACTCTTTATATTTACATGCCACAATATTGCTGAAGATGCTCAAAATTACACTTCAGCATGCGTACATTGTGGCCTCCAACACGTTACAGAATTAGAAATGTCTTTAGGTGATGTTTAGCTAATTTGCTGTTATGGTCACATTGAATTAGGTGCCAATTCCACAAAGTATGTGTAGACAAAATTGGTAGCTTTCCAAAGAGACGGTAACATAAGGCAAGCTGCCGATGGAGAATTTGGACCTGAATTTAAGATTTTGTGCACAAAAATTGTATGAACAGTTGCTGAGATTGTACCTTCGTTCCCCATAGTCTTCAGGTTGTTAATTAAATGGGAAGGCTTAGACACATGCACAGAAACTATGACAGTGCAAATCATCATAAAAGTACCCTAGCAACTTGGGAAGTATCCATGTATCCACTCCTAGTAATGACTGAAGGGTCAATCCTGCATGTAGCAAAGCAGTAAGGAGGTTTTGCTGACTTACACCTCTGAAATAGCCAAAAGACACTGGGGAGAAATCTGCCTCCAGAATTAGTAGCTCCTCAGAGAGGAAAGTGGGAAGAAGCCTAGCTAGGGGCTGGATAGCAAATTCTTCCAAAATGGGTTGGGAGAGAAACAAGGAAATTTAACCAGTAATTCTGACCTAGAGTCAGGCTAACTCCTAGGAACGTTAGTAAGTGGTGAGATCACAAAACATCTGGGAAAATGTGAGCTGATTGGGCCTGGTGACCACGGTTTCATGAAAAGGTATATGCCTTCATTCCAACATCTGGCAAATGTATGAAGGGGTTGATGAGGAGAGCAGACAGGAGCTGAGACAGAGACATAATATGCAAATATTAAGTGGTCCTTCGGGATAATGGCTGGTGCAGGTAGCTGGGATGGGTTGCAGCGGTTCTCGTTTCTGGGGCACAAGGCTGCCTCGTGAAGTAATGATTGTGCATCTCTTCAGTGACATGACTTCTTGGCACAAAAACCAGCATCACACTTGACAGATTTCATGCAATGAATGTAAACTCAAAGAGGTCAAGAAGTGCAGGAATCTGGAAACTGAACAACTCTCACAGGTTCACAGGTTTTTAACTTCAAAAGGGACTGTCTAATCTTTTGATTGTCTAATCTTATCTCCCTGTGTAAAGCAGACCAGAGAATTGCTTTGGTAGGCACCCTATCAAACCCATGACTTCTGCTGGAATGGGAGCTTTTGGGTACTTGTTGGCTCTAAAAGCTTTTTTATCAAATTACTCCTCTGTCCAGGCTATTTATCTGCCTCTGCAGTGGGGCAAATAAATCTAACACCAACATTTACAGACGTGAACTCAGAAAACAATTTTTAAAAACTCCTCAGGAACCATCCTTTGTAAAGGACTTAATCTAAGCTTATTTGAGTCAGTGGAACAAGTCCTATTGGCCTCAGGAGGTCTTGGACCCAATGCAAAGTACTGCTCAAAGAAAATCTCAACCTAGAACATGTGAGACGTGGAGTTTAAGTGGGGAAGGGACAGGTTAGGCAACTGGATCAGTGTCATCAAATCTGTCTGCTGCCTGTCAAGCTCTGATAAGGGTCACACTTTCCAGTCCTGGGGGATGGTGCTTCCCAGGAAGGAAATGTCTGTGCTCAAGATGCATTGCACCATAGATCGGGATATTACTGTAAAGATACAAAGATGGAGGTGCTCTCCCAAGATACGTGAATTTGGTGCATCCAGAGAGGAGACATAAAATCTCCTGAAATTCATTTAACAGAAAAGCATGTTTGCAACCACGCTGACTTGTCGTGTGATCTTTCCAGTGCTTCTCAGTCAGTGAGTATTTGCCAAACTTTAGGCATGTTGTGCAGCGATACTGATGGTAGCACAAGGCAACTGTCCCTTTATTTGCTAGAGCGTAGACCACACTGGGAATACTGCTTTGAGTAGAGAACTCCTGACTGCAGACAGTCTCGTGCCAGTGTTCACAGGAATAGGGGCACAAGCATAAGCAATATTCTGCTCATCTCCTTTCTACTACAGTTTCAGCTAAATATAGTTTTTTACTTCCTGTCCTAAATGGCCGCGTCCTGGTTTGTATTGTTGGCTCTCCAACCTAGAGGCAGAATAGGCTGAAAAACGTACACACGCGTGTGCATGCATCTCTCTTGCTCTGTGTGTACAGGTATCCATGTAAAACAGCGTGTCCTGGAGAGTAGCTATGAGGGTTGCTTCGTGCAAATCTGGACTCGCTCCATCTCTTGTCAAACCATGCATGCGTAGTCCAGAGATTATCTATTTTATATCGTTTTTCCAAATGATAGTAGCACTATATTTTAACTCATCTATCAGTAAATATAGGCGGCTTCTCTGAGATCAACAATATAGGCTTGAGAGATTCAGGATCTCTAAAACGACCTCAGAAATAAACAGGTATGTGACTTTTAGCCAACACCTAAACCCAGTCTATTAGAAAAAGAAGCTGCATCAAGATTCACCTCCCAGAATTTTAAATGCTTGCCAGCTTTGATTGCTAAAGAGCACAGAAACCGAAGTGTCTTAATGAAACTAGGACAAAATTTCACAGACTTTTAGCCATTATAATTTTGGAATGGAGGAGGGATTTTGTGTTTGGGAATAGAAAAAAAAATAGTTCTTTGGAAAGGTAATGAGAAAGAAAAGGCAGCTGTTTGGAATGACTGACTAAATTCTAGTGCAGATGGATCTGTGAGTAGAGGGTAGGTGCGGTCATGAAAAGCCCTGTGATGTGCTGGAAGATTATCACACTTTCCCAATTCTATCCCAGAGGTATTCCCCCTGTGTAGGGAAGGGGGCGTGTGTATGTTTGTGATTGTTTAGGTTGCCTTTTGTGAGAAGCATTTGAGGAATCACAAATGAATGACAATGCATGTAGATATTTAAGAAGTCATTATGAGATTTTGAATTAGAAAGAACCAGGGGAAAGCACATTTAGCGCATAGAATCATAGAATGGTTAGAGTTGGAAAGGACCTTAAAGATCATCCACCAAGGAGAGGTTATAATCCCTTTTACCATGTTACCATGAGTACAGAGTGGTCCTACAGTCAAAGGAGGTGGGATGTACTGGTATGGACCTGCTCTTGGCAGCCCTGGTGTTCAGAGCAGCAACTAGATCATAGAACACTGTGCTGATCTGGGGCCTTACATGGAAGGGAATTCTGAGGAATTAAAGCAGGGATAGTTACAGACCTGAGATGTTTGGTCATTAAAAAAAAAAAAAAAAGCATAATATTCAGTAGGTTTGAAGTTTCATACTACCAAAAAAGAAGACTTCAGATTTATCTTTCTGAATAGTTATGGATCAAAACTGAGGAAAGAATGGAAGACTATGTTTCACAGCAGAAGAGTAGCTTTAAGGCCTTCAAGAACTCCTGGAAGCAGTTAAGGCTTTATCCTTCACATCAGTATCATCTTGTCTTAGCCACCTTAAAAACTCTTAACAAATTTCAGTGAATCAATTCTTATGTTGCTCTGGTGATTGTAGTGCTGCTATGATGCTGATGTTTAGAGGAGGAGGGCTTGAAAACCACTGTTCTGTTCAGAGGAGGTCCTTATATCAGTTTCTCAGGGTTGCAAGATCTAGAGCAGAAATTCTGTTGGTCACAAAGAGAAACAGCAGCGAGAAGACAGCCGAACAGGCAGCCATAGGGACTATCGGCCAAAAAGGGTGCTCAGCTTCTGCAGAAGTTAAAATCTGCCTGGCAAACCATTTCCTTGCCAGAGAGGGCTGGCAGTGGTATGCAAGGTAGAGAAGTGTGGTCCTTGTGTGATGGTTGCACCCCATCTGCTGTGGAGGGGCTTGGGCTGTATTTTCTGTAAAGACTCTTGCCCCCCGCCTTCACCACTCTGTTTGGCATCCACCATCTGCTCTTACAATGTAGGGACACATGTGCCAACCCCATCCTCCCCGCTGACGGAGGGAATCCCTAAAACATGGCTACGCACGCGCCTGAGTTGGAGCCACGTGCTGGTGTCGGTCCGGAGTAACTCTCTGGTGTTGGAGAGGGGCTGAGTTCAGGATCCATCCCGGGTTGTCAGGTGCTTGCCTGTCAGGGAAGCAAGGCAAGCTTTCAGCTGGTGTTTTTTAATTGTGAACTTCGGGATGTGCGTCTGTGTGTGAGCCTACACGATAAAAGAGCAGCTGTGGTCAAGCAAGCAGCACTATTTAAGCTGTGCAAATATAATAAAGCTACAAGCGTCACCCAATATGGTAATTATTGTAGCCGCAAGCCTTTCCTCTGTCCATATTGTACCTCTCTGATCTATCTGAAGTAATTCTCCCCACCTCCAGAAATGAGATCCCTCCGTCAATATATCCTGCTGGAGTGGGAATGTTAAAGCAATGCTTCCCTCAAGATTCCAGCTGCAAGAGGCTTGGAGCACTTAGCTCCTCTTCGCCCGCACCCAAAATAGTATAAATCTTTTTGCAAGTGAAGATGATTACTTGAGCAGCAAAGGATTAGCAGATGTGAGCATTGCATAGCTGGTTATGCTAGTCACATTTTCCTAAATAGATATTCTATTAAATGCACGCGAGCCAGAAGGGCTGGGGAATGCAGCTCCTTTCAAATAGATGAATATATCCATGCATGTCTGTGTGCCTTTCCCAGACTTTCTGTCACTTTTCTGCTAAGCAGGGAATTTATGTCTGAGTAAAGGATTTCTGTTTTCTGCATTATTGATACTTTTAAAAGGGACAAGGTGTTTTCACTAATCATGATGACATTGTATGATTAATATAAAGCCCTGGTATGTATGCGAGGATCTCTGGGTGTTTCAAAAATATTAAACCTACCAATAATCAGCTGAAGGCAAGTGTCTACTACTGCCACTGTAGGGAGGGAAACTGAGGCACAATCTCATGGAGCTGATTTGATTATAGTCACATACTTTGTAGCCCAATCCCCTGGGTCCTTAAACCCTGGCCTTGCCCTGAACCATCCTTTAGGTTTGGGGTGATACTGGGAGCAGAATCCAGTTCTCAGAAAGGCTTTTCTTTTTGGTGGATGAGTTCCCTGCTGGGTTACAGAGCTGAACCAGCTTACTCATTGTTTACACAGCCTCTACAACTGAGGCAAGAGAAGCAGCAAAAGTGAAGTGTTGGGACTGTGTGCAAGTGGGGTCAGGGGACTGCCCTTTCAGCAGCATCCTGACATTCCCCCTGGATTAGGAAAAGCGTGAAACCACACCCTGAGAGTTTTTCTCTGAGGCAGGGCTGCAATTCTGGCTCAGATCTGGTCCTGCAAGGACTGGGACTGCTGGTATTTGCTCTAGGTGACTAGTTGGGGTCTCTGGATCAATGCTGTTCCTGGTAGGGTTGAAAGACTTGTCTTACTGGTTGAAATTATCTCCTGACCATGTTAATTAGTGCTTTCTATTTGCTTTTGCGAGGCTAATGAATTGTTGAGGAATCTCAAGTGCTTTGCTGAAACCAACTGAGCACATAAAATCTTTTGGATGCTGGGAAAACCTTGCCAAATACAGGGAATCCATGCAGCTCAAGGTATAGCCCTCCTGTGGCCCTCTGAAGAAAGCCAGTCTTTGGAAGCCTCAGTCTTGTAAAAGCAGCTGTTGAACAGACCTGGAAAGAGCTGCAGCCCCTTGTGAACTGGAACAAATTTTGTGCTGCTTGGGAAAATTCACCAAGGAAACAGAGACCAAAAAATAACGGAGTCTGGAGACTGACAGCTCTGCTGGCTACCTGCAACACTGTTCTGCAAATTGCTAGCAGACTTCTAGGCAAAAGAAGGTTGTCCCACATATTGGCTAAATGACAGCCTGGGACCTGACCCAACCTTTTATCTTGCCTGCCAAGAATTTTTCTCTGTCTCCTTTCTCTCCTTCTTTTACCCCTTGAGTTCTCTCCAAGGAATTTGTCACTGCTGATACCCCACACAAAAACAGAAACCAGGCAAAACTGGGAGCTTCTCCTGCTGAATCAGCAGACAGGAAAGAGCTTGGCTTTGGACAACTTTCCTTTCTGTCCAGAGGACAAATATGTAACACAGGATGTTTTGGTGTAATTCTGTACTGAACTCCCATTCTAATCCTTTCATAGGATTAGAAGTTAGTTAGTTAGTTTTCAGCTCAATCTCATTAGTAAACTTTCCAGTCCAAAGGGAAAGTGACTGTCACCCTGAGAAGGGATGGGTCCTCTGGGCTGGGAAACCCTGGCAGAGATTGCCTGAGGGAGGACTGTGAAGAGCAGCCTGTGATAGGGATGGATGGTAGGGACTAGTCCCTTGGGCTGGCATTCTGACATCTCTCTTTGCTGTTAGACCTACCTGTCTGGGTCCAGCCTGGATTTACCCTGCCTGCTTTTGGTGTTTAATTGTTGTGTCCCATTTTGGAACCTGTGCACCTGTGAGAATCTCTGGTCTTACTGGAGAAGGAGCAGTTCCAGGGAGTAATTCAGGGTGACTGGGGCCAGTGGGCTGAATCCAAGTCAAATATTTGTTCATGCCTCACCAAGCTGAGCAGGGAGCCAGGCCAGAGAGCTATGTCCCCACAAACCTTCTTCCACTCTGATACCCCCTGAGTCACATTGTCCCAGGGTCAGACAAGCAATGTCAGCCTGGAGATGAGGGTGGGTGCAGCAGTGATATTTTGGGGAGGTCATGACCAAGGTAGCATTGTTATGGATTGTCTTAAACTGCTGTGAAACCACAGCCTTTGGTTCATGATTTATTTACATTGTAGCCCTGGTGACCAAGAATCCATAAGCACTGTTAAATGGACAAGCTTGAAGTCCCAGCAATGGTTTAGCTGGGTCTACAGGAGCTGACAGACTTGCCTTGCTGCTTGGCAGGTTTTGTAGTCACGTGCTGAGCTCCCAGCCACCACAGGGACATTTCAGCAGTTTCTGACACTGCTCTGCTAATCAGTCCTTTGGCCCTAGGCAGTCCCACCAGCACATGATGATGAGGGCCATGCACACCCATAGGGCAGGTCACTGAACTCAGCCCACAAACTAGAAGCTCTCTCTCATACTTATGGCGGGGGTCCATGCCTTTCACCACTTTTCCATATCCCTGAAATACCCCAACAAGCATTTTTCTTCTTCCTTCATCTAACCTTGCTTCAGTGTGAATGCAGG
The DNA here is from genome assembly GCA_026413425.1 of Tringa solitaria. Lineage (NCBI taxonomy): Eukaryota > Metazoa > Chordata > Aves > Charadriiformes > Scolopacidae > Tringa > Tringa solitaria. The sequence goes on from JAOXJM010000041.1 coordinate 5,894,967, forward strand.
CAGGGATCCTATCAGATCATAAAGCAAGAAATAAACAGATTTGTCCAATGCCTAATCAAAATTAAAGATGAGGAGTATGAAATGCTGGAGTAAGGATTACGGATAGTAGACAAAGAATAGGCTCACAGATTTAGATTCTTTATTTTTTTTTTACTGACAGCACCATGTATTGAAATGCATTCACGCTGACAGTGGAAGGAAATCTTATCCCAAATTTGAATATTTGTGTGAAAGTAAGTCTGCAGATAGTGACTGAATGACTGGTTTGAGGACCCTTTTTGTGGTGCCTTAACGATAAGAGGAACCTCTTAAGGCCAGTGCTTTGCTCCTTGAGATACCGCAGGATAAAAGTTCGATGGATTATTTCCCTTGGCCAAATGGCCATTTCTAGTTGCAAATCATGACTGAGAGAAGTGTTTGCAGGTATTTCTTAGAAGAGGGGAAGACTGCTCAACTTTATGCAAGTCTATGTGGTTAGCACCTTGTACCTTGTGTGTCTCATATGTCTACACTAAATTCACTCACAGGCTGAGGAAAGCCATTGCTTTTTATAACTAGTCTGACATTTATCTTTATATTTTTCCCAGGAGTTTGGCTCTGACACATCACGCAACTTCAAATAATTTTTAATATATAGGGTTTTGAACAAAATGGCTTTATTTAAGCAAATCTGCAGTATATTCTTAATGAAGTTTGAATTTATGAATTTCTCCCTCCCCTTTATTTTCCATTTCCCTTTCCCCTCTTTGTTAAGTGAGTACAATATAGAAAAGCATTCCCCGGGTTTTCATTCCTCTCTTCCTTCCTGGCCAGATGAGCTGGGAAAGGGCAAAACCTCTGTCAGCAGCCCTGGCCCTATGGTCGAAATGGGTGTGCTCTGGGCTTCCGACATCTCACGTGTTTTTCAGAGGCACAGAACAGACCCAACCGTCTTCTGTCCAGCTGGTGGCTCTGCTGGGCCCTTCTAGTGCCCTGACACCAGAGGGTGAGGAAGGTCTGTGGCTCCCTTATGTTCTTACAGCTTAGGAAATTGCTTCGCTTCTTCCAAATGCTTGCTTCTGGTTCCTGCACCTCACAAGCCTTTCCAGGGAAGTCTAAACAGAATCACCCAGCAAACGCTTTTGCAGCTTTTTGTTAAGGAAAATGTGCTTTCTTTGGCTCTTCTGACCTTGCCAGAAATGACTCCTGGCTAGGCCTGCGTTTCAGAAGCTCTCTTCTTTGCAGTGAAAGGGCCTTGCAGAAATATAAATTATCCTTCGTTGCCTGCATACAAAGAAAAATCTTTAGCTTTGCTGATAGGCTGAAATTCCTAAGGGAGTAATTTGGGCTTGAAGTAGGCAAAGGACAAATGACCTGAAAAGCTCTGATTAAGAATTTGGGGGAGAAGGGCTTATCTTTAACACAGCAACTGTCTCTTGTTGGTAAGGGAGAAGGCTTATAAAACTTGCAAAGTGGTTTTGACTTGCAGAAGTATGTTTTGACTGAGTAAAGAGAAAGACAGTTGATAAGATATTTTGAGACAAATTGTTGAATGCCAAAATATATACATGCAAGGTTACCTAAAGATGGAAGTATAATTTGTGGGGAGAATGCAAGCCAAGTCACGTTACACCAATAGGCTACAGTACTCCCAGTCCACTGTGGGGCCACAGACAGCATATACCTTCTGCATTAATGAATGCAGGAAGCAGCTAGACTGAAGGAAATAAAGAGGGCTGTTAAAGAAGGCCTCTTCCTTCAGGGATTTTTTAATGTTTTTTTTTTTTTTAATCTTGTTTCTGCCCATGTCAAGGCTGTGCGTGTGAGAAGGTTTGGTTGTTACTAGAGCTGACCTGGTACTAGCAGTAATATGAATTACCTTGTGTTTTGTTTGGGGGTTTTACACATATGCAATCCTTTATAACATACATACCTTTGTGTTTGTGAATGTAGGGTCAGACCTAATGAATCTAGGAAACACAGTGAAGCTAGCAACTTACAGCAGCCTTCCAGTACCTAAAGGAGCCTACAGCAAAGGTGGTGAGGAATCTTTATAAGTGAGTATAGTGATAGGACAAGGGGTAATGGTTTTAAACTGAAAGAGGGGAGATTTAGA
>JAOXJM010000041.1:5897215-5926112 GCA_026413425.1 Tringa solitaria
TTGGAACTTGATGATCTTTAAGGTCCCTTCCAACCTAAACCATTCTGTGATTCTGTGGTTTAGTTGCACCTCCCTGCCTGAGAGTACTTTTGTGTTGAAAGATTGTTGACATGGTCAAACGAGGCTTTGACAGGGGTATTTCCACTGGTTCACCAAAGGCACTTACAACTAAGCTTGACTAATTTAGGAAGATTCTAGAGGAGATGAGAGCTCACCTCAACACCTGAGATGGGCGCCCCTGAAATGAGAGCTCTCTCTGAGTGACCAGAGCAGAAACCCAAGCAGGTAACACAGCTGCTGTGGTTGGGTGGTTTACGAGAAGCACTGCAAGCACCCCCTCCTTCTCCACTCCTGAGTGACTTGGCTCTGCTCCTCATGCCGTTAAGAGAACCATCATTAGTCATAATCACGAGGTTTGCTCTCTGATAAGCGACAGTGTCCCTCCCAACATCAGTAGTTTCCCCTCCAGCAAGTTGTCTTCTCCTGACCTTTGAATGGGGGGAAGATTCGGCTCAGTTCAAAATCCAGGTAAGCTCAGGTATTGTCCTTTCACTGCATCGTGGCAGTAGTGAGGGAAATTACAGTTGTTAGCTTTAAACCTGGTCATGGCAGCAGCCATGGCATGGGAGCTTAGCTCAAGCTAAGTTATTCTGCCAGCGAGCTCTGTGTTTTTGCATAGGGCCTGCTCCTGTGGCTCAGCTAACATCCTAAAGGCTACCTACGCTACCCTGGCTATGCTCTGCTGGCAGCAGTAGAAGTCCATGCAGTTACTTCAGTGTGATGCTGGTCTGTCAGGCCTTCAAACTGAGCCTCGCACAGTGTAAGGCAGCAATCTGGTGTCATATATGAGCAAAAAACTGTCTGTGGCTGCTTAATTACTTAATGGGTCTACACGTGAATTAGCATTCTTCCACCTGCACAAGTGCCCATTGCACCCTTCTCCCCAAGAAGTATAATAGCACTTGCTCATTTTTGTTATTTCCTCTATTGGTTTCTGTGTCCAGTGAGGTGAGGGCTCGGGGAGCTGGTGAGTGATACAAGGGCAGATGAGCTGTCCCACCCCTCATCCCTTTGTGCCCAGGAGTGGAGCTCTCAGGCTGATGACTTGCTCTGCTTTGGCAAACAGTTGTGAACACGTGCAGGCAGGGTCCAGGGGGGAGAGGTGGGTGCCTGCAGTCTGTGTGTGCAAACCCCTGCTGGCCTTCACAGAGGTGGGTAGTTTGGAAATCCCTGGCAGGTACAGAAAAGCTCAGGGAAGTGAGCCTGCAGTTGCAGGGTGCAAAACTTCACTGCTGAAATTGAGAGTACCTGTAAGAGAAGGTGGAATAGGTGGGGAGCAGAGAGGTTTGCTGAGCTATGAAGGGTCATGGTATTTAGGAGAACCTTGGTTTTCGTCACCTTTTGGCAGCTGGAACAGCTGCTACCTTGGCTGTTTTAGTGCTTTCCAGGATGAGCGGAAAGGCCTGGACATGGAGAACACCAACTGTAGATCAAAGACCAAACAGATGAAGGGTGGACATAAAAGCTAGAGTGGAAACAAGGAGAGAAGTGAGCAAGAGGAAGTGCTCTGCCAACCACAGGTTGTCCACAGACCACAGTTTGAGAAGCACAACTTCCTGAGCTGCACATTTGTAACCAAGGTGGACCAGCAGCCCAAGCATTCTGTAAGGTAGGAAGGACTACTGAACAGGCAGACTTGCCTCATGGGATGCACTGAGCCTGTCATGTCACTTCCATTATCCAATTTTTCTGCATATCTGAGGACCTTACAGTGCAGGAAGCTCCCATGGCTTGGCTGACAACCTACATCTTTTCTTTTTTTATGCATATCAGACAACAAGAAATCTATTTTTATTTCTAACTAAAGGATGCCAATCAGCTGGGTATGATCTCTGAAGACCTCAAGAACTTTTTTTTTCTGCTTTTTGGATTTTTTGTTGTGTGTTTTTCCTGTTTGTTGGTTTGATTTTTGTCAGATCTCTTGCCTCTATTATGAAAAAGCATTTATTAAAGCCTGAATTTTCTGTGAGGCAGTGTTAATACTTGGTGCACAAAATTAGCTGTTGCACTGTGGGATTTTCCATGTGTCACATTGCTGCCTTCCTATTTTCCTAACGCTCTGTTTTATGATGAAATGACTTAAGTAATTTTCAGGTGACAAGAGGTAGATAGGTAGCTAGCTGTAGCTGGGTTGGGTGCAGTGCCTCAGTTTCACCAGCTGTTAGAAGAAAGAAATGAGAATCCAGCAAATTGACCCAAGCCAGGTCCAGAAAGTAAATGAATCCTTCTCCTTCACCTTGAATTAGCTTTCTCCAAACTGATCGAGTGAACAAAGATGGGTTGGCTTATGAGGATAACAAGGCGGCATTGAGAAGTGACCACATCTAGGATGAAAGCAAAATGATGCTTGATGTCCTCTAGCTGGGGCTCTGCATAACTTCCCTCCCAGTGAACTGAAAGTAACAGCACGTGAATTCACATGTGTCTGAACCAAGATTTTTAATGAATCTATCTAATCATAAGTGATATCAAACCAAGGAAAGCACAAGGTAGTTGTGTATGTACCAAGGGTCTAACTGATGAAAGCTTGTTGTACCTCTTATGCTGCTACTGATGTAACTCTGATCATTTGTTCTCCAGTGTGCTGGGTTCAGAACTTCATGCTCTTTTCAGCATAGGGACATAGGGATCTGCCTCTGTCACTGGTGGCACAGAGCGCTACAAGAGAGTCCAACCACACTGGATGTAAAACAGGACTGTGAGTTTTATGTCAGTCTTTTAATCTCAGCACCATCATCTGACCCATCTTCACAAAGCTCTGTGCTCCCTGCTCTCTCTTTTAACCACAGGAATTACCAGTGTTGTCCATATACTTCCTCTGGGACTGGTGTGTCGCCTTCAGGAGCTTCTGTCTTTTCCTCCTGCTTCATGTTCTCCCTGTAAACTGTGTTGCTGTGCTTGAAGAGTGTGAGCTTCAGACACAAGCTGGTCCTGAATGGTATCCCTTCAGGTACCAGGTGGCTTTGATGCAAAAAGTTGCTTTTCACCTGGTGCAGGGAGTTTATGGCCACTGGTCCATCTTTCTCCCTCAGCAGCAAGTCAGATGGCATGCATTTTAAGACCTGTGGTGCCTGCTCTGCTATAAATATACCAGAGTATCTCATCCCTTGAGGACACACCAGCAAATCCTCACTCTTGCTCTTTCTTGATGTCTTCTAATGTTCAAGGGGAAAAATAAAAGCAATAAAATATAGTGATAATGAACTAGCTCCTAATTCTTACACCTGGTCTATTTAAACATCATTAAGGCCCTCAGTCTTTACTTTTTTGTGCCTACAGACCATTTGGTTTCTGATTTAAGATTCAGATTTAATAATACCTGATGTGTCTTCTCTGATCTGCTCTGGCTACGGGCAGAAGCTGCAAATGTGTAGGAGTGACAAGGATGAAGGGGCCTGACATGGTGGGAAGCCCTGTCCTAGCTCATCTGACAGTGCCTGCTGCTGTTGCACACAGCTTCTGTGTCCCAGCAGCATCGGGGAAGATCAGAGTGACCAGGACTATTTAGTACAGCCAGGAATGCCCTTCGTGCCAGCAAGTTTGTGGCAGTATTTCTAAAGTCCCTTGCAATATTTCTAAAGGTCCAGGCCTGCACCTGTGTGAAATTCAGTAGATTATATCCCCTTGAGTTCTGATGATTTCTGGAAACATTCAGCTGACAAGTGTGGCTCTTCATTTCTAAAGCAATGAGTTGTGGTGGTGTCATTACTTCAGTGTACAGTCAAGTGCAGTAACTCAAATCACCATTGTCATTATTGTTGCTTCCAACCAAGCAGTCTGGTATCTTCTGCCAAACTGGGGCAGGTGTGTGAATGTAATCACTGTGCAATTAATTAATCTCTGTTGCCAATCAGTATGCAACATGCATCTCCCTGCGACTGAGTTCAATTTAGTGGAGCGGCAGCAGGATTTAAAAGGAAGAACTCCATAAAAATCTGAAAAGCAGGCAGCTTTAGGGCCAACTTTTCAGCTTTGCATCGCACCTAACAAAAATGAGCACCTGCCTGCATCAGCCAAAGGGTTTTGCAGGACCGTGGGAGAAGGAAGAGAGAGTTAGCCAAACGGCATGTTATTTCTGAAAACTCTGAGCTTAGAAATCATCTGATGCATGAACTCTGAGTGAGGGAAACGGCAAAGGCTGGCTGCTCACCATGATGGCCCCGCAAATCCCTTCAGTTGGCAGCACAGCAAGAACCTGGGAGCTGCCTGGGATTCCTCCTCTCCGTGTAGCTACAGAGCCACCACAGAGCCAGATTAAATTGCTGGATTGAGCACTTCTGCAGCCTGGTGTCTGGATCTTTGTTTGTGACAGCTGTGCCCAGGAAAGAAGTCAAGCATCGGTGCCATAACTGCGTCAACTGGTGTGTCACGGGTCACAGCATTACAGCTGGAAAACTCCCCTTTCTTATCCAGCACAGGATTTGACTCGATACAGTGTTTGCTACTGCTCTAAACAGGGCATTTTAAGGGATTTGGGCAATGCAATCCTCTTCCCCTTCTCATGGGAACTTGTCTGTCCTCTGTTAGAACTCACTGTCATGAAGCGTCTAGCTTACCATTCTCCTATTTTAATATGATCCCATTAATGACTCTCCTTTCGCTGAGCTGTCCTTTCTTCCCTCTGCACAGCTACAACAGCCTCCTTAGTGTCTGCTGGGCTGGGCTGGCTTTTGAGGGAATGATACCCCACCCCAGGGCTCTCATCCCTGAAGGCCCCCATAAGGCTGGGTTCCTGTTCTGCCAAAAAGCCTCATCCACTGCTCTTAATTATCTGCACTGGAAAAACCACACACACTCAAATTGTGAGATGTTTCCATTAAGACAAGTATTTTCAGACTCTTCATTTTTTATCTTGCATTTCCAAGTTTGGAATGATTTTCTATTTTTCATCCATTCCCCAAAACTTGGATGATGGGCGCTATGTGCAGTCACATGCTTTGGAAGGTTGGTTCTGTTGTTTTTCTTCACCAATTTGTTGTTCTTGGTGCCAAACCCACACTGCTGCTGGGAGCAGGGCTCCATCCAGATGATGTGCCTTTTGGAGGGAGCAGAGGGCTGGGTGTCTGTGTCTGCATACAGCCTGGGTTCCTCCATGGGGAACACCCTGGTGCTCAACTAGGTCCAGGCTGCTTTATGTTACTTCCTTGCCTCTGTTGATATCCCTCATTTCCCTCCAGGCAATGGGATTCTTGAGCATCAGTGCTTTGCTGGCCCTTTTCTTTTCACCTTACGTAATTAATAGCTAACGAAGTTCAGCATCACTGGAGCTATTGCAATGCATGTCAGCTTCTGGTGCTGCAGCAAGACATTGTCAGCATTGGCCTCCTTTTGGTCTAGGTTTCACACATCGTTGGCAAGATCGGATTCATGCTTGTGTGACTAACTTAGGGAGCAGCTTTTGCTAACCGTGTTATGGAATGTTTCATTATAGCTCACTTTTTTTTCCCCTTCAGCTCATTACTTCTTTCCCATTACCGAGTATGAATGTTGCCATCCAACACACGTTTTCCTTTCACATGGTTACTAGGCATTACTTCTGGTTTCCACTGTAAAGAAAGAAACTGAGAGACGAATTGGGTTAACTTCCAAAAGCTGTCTTCCACTGTTTTGCTCTATATGTTTAAATGATAATAATTAAAATCATATGCTATTGCATCTGAAAGAAATTTCTTCACCTGTGTGACAAGCTGGGCTTTTATCACAAGTGAAGAGAATGTATTTCACTTATTTCTATTTGCTTCTGTAAGCACAGTTCTCATTCTTACTGTCTTGACTACGATCTTGAAAATGGATTGATTAAAATCAAGATTCTGTGGACTAATATCCTGAATCAGCATCTGGGATGGCAGAGGAACATGTGTTTTCTAAGGAAGTTGTCCCTATAGGGTCGAAAAAGAAAAAACTACTCAAAATCTCACTGTTCTTTTTGGGATTTGAAAGGTTATTTTTCTAAAAACTAACTTTTGGGATAAGCATGCTGTGTTAGGCTAGGCCTTTGGAGGCAATCTCTTTTAGTAGTTTAAGTCTGACCTTATTGAAATGTACTACTTTAAGATCTGTATCATTAAAAATGAAAGAAAAAAGAAAAAGACTTGAAATAACACCAAATCAAAAGTGGGGGTCCTGTTCTTCTCAGCTCTGATATTTAGGCAGAAAAATTGGTATCGAAAAACATAATATTCTGTGTATGTTCTCCTACATTTTCTTTACTTTTAAAGTCAATTAATCAAATAAATGACAAGCTGGTATCCATGAGTGTGTACCATATCCAGTAGAATTCTTAAGACCAGACCTTTCAGCACAAGTATTTCCACTGACTGCAGTGCTAAGCACATGTATAAATACGTTGTTGAATCAGTGCCATAGCTAGAAACCAGCATTTAATACCAGTCTGCCGTTAGACTGCAGGAACTAAAAATAAATAGAATTAGTTCTTTGTGTCTCTGATCAGAACAGGAATCTAAAAGAGAATGTGTCCCAGATCTTTAGTATTCTCAACAGCATAATTTCAGTATTCTTACGCCTTGTACAGCTGAGAATAACCTCTGAGACCTGAGGTGTGACTGGGCATTGCTGACACATGGTGCCACAGGATGTACCCTCTCTTGTCACTCAGCATCTCCCATGCATAGCTTAACTGGCCAAAATGACAAATGTGGTAGGAAAAAAAGAGGGAAACGAAGTCTTCATTTCCTCCCTCCTGAAGGTCCCTCTGGTGTTTCTCCACGTTTCCTGTGCTCCCTCCCATTCCCATCCCTTGTCACACGGAAAAGCTTTGCTGTGTCTGAGTCCTTTGAGTTTCATCCTGCAGGACTTGCTGGGTCATGCCGAGCAACCTAGGGCTGTTTGCAGGGCTGCACTCTGAATTATTCTCCTGCTCCGGATCAGCCTTTGGGAACCAGCAGAGATACCTCTTCTGTAGTGGATAACTTGCTGCAGAATGCATCCTAACACATCCTCCTCCTCCTGTACTCTGTGAGTGACAACGGAGGTGGAGGATTTCCCCCTCCCCCTAAGAGGCCGCTGACAGCTCCCTGGGTGCAAGGGTGGAGGATCATCCACCTCTGCAACCACCAGCACAGACTCATCAGTGGAGAAAGGGAGCACTTGCTGTTATTTTTAAGCAGTGGGATGTCTTAGTCTGCCTTTTTGCAACCTACCTAAGCTGTGCACAGAGGGTGGCTGCCAAAATGCAAGAGCAGCTCTCTGAGAGCGGGGTGAGATCACAAAATCACAGCATCACAGAATGGTAGGGCTTGGAAGGGACCTTCAGAGGTCATCTAGTCCAACCTCCCTGCCAAAGCAGGGACACCTAGAGAAGGCTGGACAGGAATGCATCCAGGCAGGTTTTGAATATCTCCCAAGAGACTCCTCAACCTCTCTGGGCAGCCTGTTCCAGTGCTCTGTCACCCTCAAAGTAAAGAAGTTTTTCCTCATGTTGAGATGGAATTTCCTGTGTTCCAGCTTGTGCCTGTTGCCTCTTTTCCTGTTGCTGGGCTCCACTGAAAAGAATCTTGGCCACAAGGGCACATTGCTGGCTCCTGGTGAACTTATTGTCCACCAGGACTCCCAGGTCCCTCTCTGCAGAGCTGGTGTCCAGCAGGTCAACCCCTAACCTGTATTGGTGCATGGGGTTATTCCTCCTGAGGTGCAGGACCCAACACTTACCACACTGGGGCCCATCACAGCTCCCATGGGACTGGAGGAGCTCTGACGGTGGCACAGCTGCACGGGGAGAGTTGCAGGCTGCCTGGCCCCGGTATGCCTTGGACACTGATGGACACTATGGCTCAGTGTGTGCGTATTCCTAGCTGCTGGAGATGTCTATGGACCCCTTTGAAACCATGAAACATGGCTGTGACCCTTCAGCTGGAGGACAAGAGCCCAGGGGACAGGCGTACTCTACCCTTTGCAGTGTTGGCTGCCTCTCTGCATCTCTTACCTCTGTCTCTGGGTTCCTGTGCTTAGGTAATGTAGATAGATGAGTTGAGACAAGCAGATCTCTGCACAGAGCACCCTGCAAGCCTGTGGGCTGAAACCCTCGTGTGCATTGTTAGCATGAGGCCATGGTCCTTAGGACAGGGTGTATCTGTCTGTCCAGGCGTGTGTGCCCAGTTTGCTTCCATCACAGCAAGGTGTCTGGTCCGATGCCCCTTGAGGAGCTCTGCTGGTGTGTCAGTGCCCCTATGTGTGCCTGTGTGTTTGTCTCAATGGTCCTTACTCCCCCCCAAGGTTTTCCATTTGCTGTTCCGCTTACAAGGGATTCCCTTGCTGTGTTTCAGCCCCACCACAGATACTGATGAAGAAAGAAAAGAGACACATCTCTGTCGGGCCACTGCCCTGCGAAACTGCCTCCCGCTTCCAGGGATCAGCATCCTGGATAAACTCATCAAGACCTGTCCTGTCTGGCTTCAGCTGAACATGAATCAGGAAAGGGCCAGGGCAATACTTGGCAAAGAAACAGCAGGGGTAAGTCCAAAGTGGTTTTGGTTCAGACAACCACATTTCCTGATCTTGGTGGAGCTGGTTAGGAGAGCAGTGCTGTTTTTCATGTGGAAGCAAAAATATTTAGCAGAGTATGCTCCCTGTTTCTATTAACTTTTGATGCTTTAGCTGCTCCCAGCGGTGCAATACAGATATAGTGGCCTTGGGGAAGCAAGAAATCTTGTCTGTTTTTACTTAGCATGTGATTCATGGAGATGCCTTCCCATTCGCCACCATATCTATAGGTTGGGTATCTTAATTTGGAGCAATAAAAAAAAAAAACATCCCTGAAGAAACGGCCCTTAAATTCTGCAAGCTGCTGGGAGTGGTTTTTATTACAGTGATTGGTATCTGGTCCCTATAAGCTGAGTGTTAGAAAATGAAGCTTAAGGAAAACAGCTCTGTAGGAAAGTGAGGTCCCCATTCCTGGGTCTCGGAGGTGAGGCATGGCAGGGAGCAGGTGTCCTGGTCGGGTCTGGGGAGGTGCAAATGATGCTAGGGCACTATGAAAATTCACTCACTCCTGCTTGTGGAGGTCTGGGCTTGTTCCTTGGCCGAGGCAGTTTATCCCAGGGCTAAAATCTGGCACAGCCAAGTGGTAACCTCCAGTGGGACTCACCTGACCAACCTGGACTGTGCCTCACCCTATACCAGACACTGGAAAAAATATTTTCTTTGTTTTTCTGTAAAGGGAAACCCTGTCTCTGATACAACCATGTATGGCCCCAAGCCCCCTTGGTCATTAGCCGCTCCCTGCAGGCAGGGCTGTTCCCCACCTCCCAGTGGCTTTGAGGGTAAACCTTGCCTCTGTTCCTCCTGCTTACACCATCCTCAGGCATGGTCATCAGCTGTGGCTCAACACAGGCAGGAGAAGAGCTTGGGACATCAGAGGTGTCCCAAGGCAAGGGCAATCTCTCCTGCCTGCTCTGAGCCCAACTGAAGTTGAATCAGCACCACATGATTCCCATCACTGATGAAAATGGAAGAGACTGGTTTGCGTACCAGTCCAGACCTAGGCAGTAGGGTTAGGTGCAGCACGGAAAATCCACCTCCCTCTCTTCTGAACAGCCATGGTCCAATTTTATTCTTTGGAGCCGTGGCAACCAGTTATGCCCATCAGGAAAACAGAAGAAGTGATTCCTTTCCAGGTTTCACTTCTCTCATTGCTTAAATTTAATTTCAGATTAAGCACTTACAGAATAAAAGAATTGTAGAATTATTTAGGTCGGAAGGGACCTTAAAGATCACCTAGTTCCAACCCCCTTTGCCATGGAACTTGACCGATGCAATGTGAGCTAGTGCCGTCTGAGGTCCAAGGTCGCGGTAGTCTCTCAGGTGGGTTAGAGGGGCTGTGCTCTCACGTGGGTGGTAGGACCTGGGGAAGAGAGAGCCTCGATTGCTTTTGCCTACCTGCAGATACTTTCTGTGGTGTGAAAGGTGGGGGCTGCCTTGCATTAGAAGTTGGCCTGTTACAGGCATGTTTGCCATGCATGTGTTTGGATTTTCTCTGCACCTCTGGTGGAGCTGAGCCCCGTGGCCCAATTTCTTATGAACAGAAGAGGCCATTACCTGTGTGAGGCTGCAAAGCTGCAGCAAAGCTGCGTGTTTAGCATGGATGCTTCAAAGTGACAGGATATGCCCTTGTGAGGGGAACTAATGTAGAGAAAAGTCCTGGCTTCTAGACAATTTTTTTTAATTCTTCTGTCCAAGAAATTAATATTTTCTTGATAGATTTCCACTAAATTGTAGTTGATTAATAATTTTATCAACTCACACTTCTTCTTTCTAGTATTAATGTCCAGACTCTAGAATTAGCCCAATTTTTTAATTCAGTTTTTATAAAAATACCTTGGCTCTCTCCTGCCAAAATGTGCTATCAAAGAACAGTTAAAGGTGAAGATTACTTTGGTTTTGTATCTGCAGCTTCAAGGTACAAGCTAAAAATATTCTTGACAATGAGCTTTAATTAGAAACACACTTAGGAGTTCATACAATACAAAGAATAAGATTTTTTTTATTTATTTATCTCTTTTTTCTCTTTTTTCTTTTGTCTTCTGTCTTCTTTCTTCTTCATATCTTTTTTTCTTTCTATTTTATTTTTTCTTTCCTCTTTCTTCTTTCCCATTTTCTTTTTCTTCTTTTTTCTCTTTTTAAAGATTTCACTGGTCCCATTGGTGGAAATCAATGGCTGCCATAGTTCCACTGGTTCCAATTAAAGACTCAGGAGCCTTTTATCAATGGTGGGAGAGAGTACAGAAGATTGATACAGACTATTCTCAGTGGTATCCAGTGAAAAGCTGAGGTGCAGTGGTCATAAAATGAAACACAGGAAATTCTGTTTAAACATTAAGAAAATTTTTTTTACTGTCAGGATGATCGAACATTGGAACAGGTTGCCCAAGAGGCTGTAGAGCCTCCATTTGTGGAGGCAATAGAAACCAGACAAGACAGAATCCTGAGTGACTTGCGGTAGTCAATCTGTCTTTGAGCATAGGGTTTGGACTAGATGATCTCCAGAGTTCCTCCCAACCACAGCTGCTCTGTGATTTCAGGACCAGTCAATACACTCAAAGTCAGTGCTGCCATCCAGAGGGATCTTAGACAAGCTGGGGTGGCAGAGCTGGCAGGAACCTTCTGAAATTCAACAAGGACAAATGCGTAGTGCTGCCCCCAGGAAGGCAGAGCCCCCAGCAGGGATCTGGGCTGGCACTGCCTGGCTGGGTAGCTCTGCGGGACAGGCCCTGAAGGGGCGTTGGGCAACCAGCTGGGCACAGAACTACAGAGGAGAGGCTGTAGGACCGGGGTTTGTTAAACCAGGAGGAGAAACAACTTTGTGAGGAACTGCATAGCACCTCCCTGGTATTTATAGGGAGGTCATGGAGAAGATGGACCCAGGTCTGCTCAGCGCTATGTGGTGGGACGACAAGAGGTGACAGGCATTCACTGAAACCAGAGGGGTTCAGACTGGGTATAGGAAAACACTTGCTCCCTGTGAGGACAGTAAGCAGTGGGACAGGTTGTCTGGAGAGGTTGTGCAGTCTCCATCCTTGGAGATTCTCTAGACCTGTCTGGACAAAGCCCTGAGCAACCTGTCTGGTCTCGTGGTTTCACCCAGGGGGTTGGACGAGAGCCCTCTTGGGGTCCCTGCCAGCCTGAATGGTCTTCTGGTCCCATGAAAAAGCTCTGCCATGAGACACTGTGGCCAAAAGAGCCTTTGGCCTTGTGTTCCACTTGTAGACACTTGAATCCTTTCCCTCTCAATGTACAAGTGACTCCCTTGCTTTAGACCCGGCCTGGGACATTCTAGGTGATTTAGGGTTTGTGATTTAGGGCACTTATGTGAGGAGCATCATTTGACAAATTGTAAATGCAGCTTTATATTCTTCAGTTAGTGAAATAGTTTGCCTTTTAGACTTAAGTGGGACATCTGTGATGGATAGAAATTTTGCTGCTTTCTTCACAGCTCTGAATTTCACCCAGATGAAATGTCCCTTTATTCATTATTTTTGCCATGTAAAGTTCAGCCAAGTGGAATGAAGCTAAAATAAGATCATTTAAAGGTGAATTGTACTGGTGAAAAACTTCCTTGCTAATGACCTAAATTAAAGTTCAGAAGCTCACACAGTGTAGCTAAGCTCTTGATTCCTTTCTCCTTTTTCAGATATTCTTGGTTCGGAAAGAGAGTAATGTGAACAACATGGTCCTTGCAGTCCGCCTGCCAGTGCAGAACGAGACTCCTGGTGTGCTGGAGTATAACATTAAAGAAGAAAAATCAAGTAAGTTCTTTACATTTTTTGGTCTTGCTCTGATTATTGTACTGAATCCTCTTGTGATCACCAATGTTTATGTAATCTCACTTGCAATGAGCAGGTTCCTCTTGTGACCAGCCGCAGATCTTGCTTTTACAGTGTAGTTCAGTTAATATTTCCTGCAGCTGCTTTACCTCAGCTCCCCTGTGTTTCTGCACCTTGTGTTAGCATTTACAGACTTGCAACAGGAAAATAAAGCACCTCCAGATGAGCAGGCCAGCACTTTGATCAAGCAAGAGGAGCTGCCTTTTCACCAGGTGGAAGTCCTGAGCAAAGCCCAAGGCACTGACAGACTAAGCCTTGTTAACTTGCTGACTCTGTCTCTATTTCTGCCACTGAATTTGGGGCCTGCCAGGTGTCTGACATCTGCTAGATTCCCTTTTCATGCACCTCATACAGTCAGACTGAACAACCAGTTACTCCTAAACTGTTTTCAGTGCCTCACTGTTCCTGGGACGCAGCTGAGTCTTGGTGTAGATGGTATTGGTGCTGTTCTTGGTCGGACAGCCAGCTCTGCCATGAGCAATGAAAAATTAATCGAGTTTGCAGTCAGCCACGCCTGATGCAGCCCTTGGTGTAAGTGGATGTGTAACACATATGATTTCCACTTTCCAAGAAATAGTTGTAAACGCGGGAGTTTCAGGACAGTCACAGAAAGATGCACTTGAAAGAGTTCATCAAAATAACTTCACACTATTTATTTATGTGAACACATCCCAATCCTCTGTCACTGAGCTCTGCCCCAAAACCAGCTCCCCAGGGTATGTGTTTTACTCTCTGCTAAAACACTTGTGTTTCTGCTGATCAGTGTTGTGATCTGTTTCTTCCCCCTTGAGAGTTGCTCAAATGAATTTGTTCCTTCTTATTTTTACCTTTTCTTCCTTCCTTTGCGTACCTCTGCATCGCAAAATTACTTTAAAGCCAGAGGGACAAGTGAATCTCTCCGTCTGCTCTAATCTCAAGCGCAGCCCACAGGTTGCCTGCCTGGCTGCCACGTCTCCACCCCTGCCGAGGAGAGCTCTCTCTCATCCGTGTCCACCTTGGAGCACACAATTGCAGAGATGTCCCACATCTCCAGTGCTCCTGCATGAGGGCAGGAAAAGCAAACCTTTTTTCACAACTTCAGGTGTCCAGATTAAGAAGACAAGGGCAAAGGTTAACTACAGGGTAAAGAAACTTCTTTCTTTATTTGGTTGTTTGAAGTTGACCTAGGGCTTAGGTTTTGCGTGGTGGGGAATTGGTTTTTGATGATTCAAGTTTGCCTTTGGATAAAAGTTAAAAAATTGAATCCTGTCATCCTCAAAATGTTATTTATAGAAATGTTACTTCTCTACTTGTGTCCTGTGCCATAAAATCTGATTTCTTTGAGTACAGGCAGAGTAAAGTGTAGTACAAAAATTTCATGGTGAGCTAGCCTAGCTAGAGAGACTTTTGTGACATGTTTTTCAAATTTGCTTGCTGTTTCTAATTTATCACTAACTTAATGCAAAGGATGTGTTCAGCTTTTTGATAGGAACAAGAATTAAAACAGTTTCCACCACTTTCATACGAGTTGCAAAATAAGTGGAAGAGGGTAATTAAAAATTAGCTCTCTTTCAAAAAGCAGGAGAACTGCCATCACATGTGCAGTGATCCCAGCAGCCACAAGGCTGGTGCATTCCTGTAGTGGATATTCACATTATTTTTGCTTAAGTTCTGTCAGCGTTGAGCTGTAGAAAGCCTCTTAGTTCTCCATCCCACACCGTTTTGACAGGAGCACACTAGGCTTGGAAACGGTCATGTTTTTGCTTCCTCTCTTGTTTAGGATAAGTAGCCTGGCTTTTGAGTTTAGAAGAAATCAAATTAATTTCTGTTAGTAAAGCCAAAGGACTGTAACTGGCACGAGGGGAGATGGTAAATCTTCTGTTTCTCAAAGTAACCTAATACACTAGCTTTGATTTATTGCCTCTGCGTTACTCCTGCTGCTTTCTAAACTTTTTTAGAAAATAAAATTAAATGTTGTCCAAATGCTTTAAAATAATTAAATCTTGAATTTGAGCTTCTTTGCTGAGTACCCTGGTACATCTGGATTGCCTTAGCTTAACAAAGTGCCCTTCAGTCTTCCCTGGTATTCTGTAAGTGTCAGGGTAGGAGGCCTCTGAGTGCCCGTGGTGAGTAACTGCAGACCAGAGATGTTGTCTTGCTGTGGAATGTAAGTCCGCCCAAAGCTCGGTGTTATATGTCCTGGGAGTGTGTACAGCTTGCCAGCTGCATAGCCTGAGGACCATTGCAGACTGGCAGGATTTTTCCAGGCATCTAATCTTTAACTTCAGAAACTTCCTCTGTTTCTTCTGTGCTTGCTGAAAGGACACTGCAGCTCCCCACAGAACTTCGTGAACAGGGAGGTGAACCCTCCTGACAGCTTCCTGCTCTTCGAGTCTGCATGAAGTAGAGCAGAGCTGGTGCCCTTCTGGTGCCTTTCAAAAGGAGCAGCTATAGTTCCCCTGCCGTTCCAGAATTCCCCTTCCCAGCTCTACTGGCAACAAGCAGCTTTGTTTTTGCTGGCCTGCTCCTAATATTTATTTTCTAAGGTGACACAATAGCAATGATCGGTGTAATCTGCCCCACAGAGAGCTGTTTGTCCCTTTCTGAGAGCTGACTTCTCCTAAAGGGTTTGAAGAATTGGGAACAAGTTCTTCTCCCTGTTACCTTGGTTCAGCTCATTAGACTCCACAGACTTGATGCATTCAGATGTAAACTGAAAGCTGAATTTGCTGCGACATATATACTTCGGATTTTATGGACATCCTCCCTGCCATGTAAAATTCAAGTTGCAACCCATCCCAGCTTACTATTTTGGAGAACCTCGTCAGCTGCTTCTTGTCCTTCTCATGAGGACTCAGTGCAATCTCAGCTTCACAAGTGACACAAAGAAGGATGCACTATCTTTAGAGGTGACATGATGGCTCTGTGTCATCTCTACAGTGGTGTCCATCTCTTACCACATGCAGCTGTAAACAGCAAGTTTTACTGCTCAGCTGTTTGTAAAAAGCCGTTCTCATACTGTCCTACTTCTCATATCGTATCTGAAGAGGTTATCCCCAGTATCATAATGACGGTATGGAGATTGCTGCCCAGCCCCTGAGATCCATGTATAGATGGCCATTCAATGAACTACAAAAAACCGGAAGGTTCCTAGCATTGCACTGCGAAATAGTGGATCATGGTTTTTCTTTTTCTTTTCCCCATACCAGATGCTTTGTTGACGTCTGATGAAATATTTAAGGAAGTATAGTTTTCTGAGGGGAAGACCAGATTTAAATATGATTTTTTAAAAATGGAAATCCCCAAAGAACCCACTAAGTAAGAGGTTCAAGAAATGAAACTTCTTTCCATTTATTTTGTGGGGAATTTTTACCTGTTCTGTGAAGTAGCACTTAGAATCATGAAACAGGAGAATGAAGAGACTGGATTTTAAAAATTTTCTTCTGGTTCTTCATCTTTGGTTGTAATTCCTCCAGAGACAGGGAAGCTAAAGCCTGATCGCAGCAGAAGGTATGTTAGAGACCCAAGAGTAGATCAGAAAGTTCATCAGAAAGTTGAGCAACTTTCAAAGCCTTGGATCTCTGCGATTTTGCTTCTTGGCCTGAAGGATCCCTTGTTTCTTACTCACAACAGTGGAAATCTCCCATAGAGAAGGCTTGTTACAAGATTTCTTCCATTTAGAGATGCAGTGTTGAGAGATACCTCTCAAGCTCTGCTAAAATCTCAACTATTTTGTGCGCTTTCAGTTCTGAGAGTTGTCCCACTTCTGCTTCATCCCAGCCCTAGCCCCACATACCTCAAGAACTGAGCAGCATTTCCTCAGTTGACTCCTATCCTTGGCTCTTCTCAGCAAACTGGTTGTAACCTCAGGTCCCAACTCTCCTTCCCCTTTATCTGTACAGTCAGAAATTGTTCCACTGACATCAGTGACATTGCAGAAGTATTAAAAAGAAAAGAATCAGGTGTTTGAAGTAAATGGGTATGTTTGAAGTAACATATACTGAGAGCTTGAAAGAAGCACCCGAGTATGATAGACCACTTGGTGCAGGTAGTGACAGTAGCTTTTACTTTCACAGAGTTATGAAGACACCTGCCACAGGGGTAAAGTCCTTTAATAGAAGAATTGTCTAGCACCATATACTGAGTGTAACACTCCCTTTTTTTTTTTTTTTCTGGGAAATCTTGTGAATTATAGCTGAAAATAATTTGATTTCATGAAAATTGAGTTGACCATACACTTCTCAGGAGTCTTGAATGTATACTTTGGTGTGTAATGTGTAGTAAATTTTCCAAACTCTTCTGTACCAAAAAAAGAGGATGTAATTCCTTTCCAAATATGCAAAATGACGTTAAGCGGGAGAAGTATCTGCAATTGCACAGAATAAAGATGAACGTATTATTCATGTTCTTAGAAAATTCTATAGAAATAACTACGGAGTTGATTTACCAAGTCGGTACTGAACTCCTCGGGCTCATCTCCTAAGGGGGTTGAGGTTGGCTTGATCCTGCCACGGATGCCCACTCTTTTAATCATGCCTCCCGCATTGCTGTGACTGGCTTGGAGGTTTATTTTCCTAAGGCTTGGAGGTGACTTGCTTGGAGGTTTATTTTCCTAAGGCTGTTCATGTGAGCACACATTATGGGGTCGCTGTTCTTGTTCCTTATTTAGACCATACCCACGTGGGATAATTTGCCCCCAGGCATAGCTAGCTGGGCCAAGGCTGAGTTGAGCCCCCCCAAAATCAATGAGTGCACAGCTGAAGGAAGGACTCCTATTGAAGCCTTGTCTGTAGTGTGGTTATTTCATTTATTACAGGAAAATTCTGAGATTTAAATTAAAACTCTGCCTGCTCTGACCCTCCCAGCTTCTCTGGAGACAAGCACTGAATGAGCTGGAGCATTAACAGAGATCTTGAAATAACCTTAATGTGATCAAAGAGGAAAGCCAAAATAAATTACCTCCAAATAATACAAAAATGTCCAGATCACGATTAAATACCACCTTTGGAAGATGAGACAGGGTGCAATTAGACATGGTAGATTCTACTCAATTTCTGGTTTATGGACAGTAGCTGTACTTCAGTTACCTGGTATGAGCTTGTGGTAAGGACCTACAGTATACCTTGACAGAAAAGATAAAGGCAATTACTGCACTCAAAAGTAGTTTAAGAGAAATCACTGGGTTTTGCTGTAAGGTTGCAAGTCGGGTAGCAAAAAGGATGTTGATAAAGAAATCTAATGTCCTGCCATGGTCACCTTATTTGACCTTTCTTAAAGTTAGACCAAGCTCAGGAAGTGCAGGCTGGAGCCTGAGGTGAGGGCTGTGAGCACGCCTGGCACGATGGTAGAACTCAGATGCAAGGGACACAAATTTCTACCTGTGTTCCTGTATGCGTTGGCAGGTCCAAGCACTGTTTGAGGGCACTCACCGAGTGAGCATGAGGCAGGGAAAAGGAGGCAGCCTGACTAGGAACAACTCAGTAGATGCTCTTTGTTGACTCAAACACCTTCAGATGCTGATAATGGACTTGCCTGCTGGCACCCTGGCTACTATGGCCAGATATGGTCCATTCTGGCAGATTTCCCTGTTTTATTTTATTAACATTTCTTTTAATACATGTTGCTGAGGCTGGATTAACAAATTCA
Organism: Tringa solitaria; assembly: GCA_026413425.1. Taxonomy (NCBI): domain Eukaryota; kingdom Metazoa; phylum Chordata; class Aves; order Charadriiformes; family Scolopacidae; genus Tringa; species Tringa solitaria. Next base: position 5,915,239 of record JAOXJM010000041.1, read on the forward strand.
GACTGAAGTCCCCATTGCTCATATGGTACAGCAAGGTCGGGTGGTATTTTCCCACATGAACTGCACTGAAATACTGCACGAATGAGGTCATGGGAAAAAAGGGGAAGGACAGCTCAGTCAGTGCAGCCTACTGGGCAATTTAGCTCCTTTAATGAGAGTGGCCAGTTGTGAAGATGATTTTTGCAACATGGATATTTTTGTGGAAGTGTTGGCAGCTCTTGCAATAGCTTCCTCAGTTTCGCAAGTTTTGCTAACACCCTGCCTGCTGGAATCAGGAAGTAGAGTGGAGACAGAGAAAATTATTTTTTTTTTCTTTCCCAGAAAGAGAAATAATCCTCACAATTGTAGAGAAAAACATAAAGATGTAGCCTTAACTTTTCTTAAATACTCAGAAAACAGAAGATACAGGAAAACAACCTATAGGAAGACAATCTCCTACTTTTAAAATTAATTTTAATTCCATTTATTTTGGAACCCTTCTGGACTGGAATGGAAATGGAAAAGGTGGAAATCTGTGGTACTGGCTGAGGTCACAAACATGGGATCTTTCACTTCGTAGCTAAAGTGAATGAACTGAAGTCTGTGCTGGTATTCGTGACACTGACTTCTAAGATAAAGCCATTTATTTGTATAGCACTTGCAGATTTTCACAGGAGGTTTTCAAGACATGGCTGGATGAAGCCTTGGGCAACTTGGTTTGACCTCATGGGTGTCCCTGCTTTGACCAGGAGTTTGGGCTAGTGACCTCCTTGGGTCCCTGCCAGCCTGAGTGATCCCATGAGAAGCAACCAGCCAGTGAGACTAGGTCAGCCTGTGGGCAAGCTCAGGGCAGACGGCAGTTCTCAGAAGGGATGTGTCAGAAGAGCAGCAAAAGCAGTTCCCATTCTCTTAGGACCTGGGTTCTGGGACAAATACTGCTAATATTTACAGAGGGATGGTGATGAAAAAGGATGAATAAAACATAAATAATTCTTAGGTTAATGTCTCACCTGTGATCTCCCCCAAAACTTCCTTTCTTTGGTAGACACCTTGTGTACAGGGTAAAGAAGGGAATGTGCTCAGTCTACTTCATGCCCATTTCCAGTTGAATTAGCTCATATGAGGTATCAGGGTGCTTGAAAAGGCCCTGTTATACCCTACAGATGCACCTATGTGCCCTTTGGCATATTGCAGAGCTAGGCTTGCTGCGGGCTGAGAGAAACGCCAGCATGTGGAGGTAGTAGCAAGGTTCCTGGACTGTTCTTACACAGGTGCTAAGGGGACTTTTCAGTTGGATAAGGCCAATCCAAGGAATAAATGTGCATCCTCTCCTTCCCAAATTGAACCTCTAGAGACAAGCTCTGGCTCATCAGAAGGCAGGCAGAATGGTCCATCAGAAAGCACATTCAGCTACTTCTGTTGTCATTGTAATAGTACCCTAGTTCTTTTTTTATATGGTCACTTTAACGAAAATAGTTGGCCTCCTTAAGTGGAAACCCTGCAGCTTTCTACACCGGAAAGAAGAATTATTCATACTGTAAACTTGGGCATGAAAAGCAGGGTAGAACTATTTATAGCCTCTGATTTCCTCTGAATAGGTGAGAGGCTAAACCTGACATTACAGAGTGAAAGCATCAAGTTATTTATTTATTTTTTTTTGATACCCCATGCTGCTATTTAATCAAAGATAAATCAAAGAGGGGACTGCCATGGCAACCACCTCATGAACTGCCCTGGAGACTTGTCTACTAGCCAGAAAGGTCATTAAGCATATTCAACTTCAGGTTTACTATGGAATAGGATTTTGCTGAATATATATAAGGCAAAAACTGCATCAGTAGTCCCAGTAGCTAGTAGTTAGGGTGCAGCAGCCTCATGAGCACAAGTAAAATAGATGGGAAAGGGTGTGGGCACTGTCCTTAGGAGAGGCAGGAGCCAGGTTTTAGGTTAGTTCAGGTGGTAACTTTGTGCTGAGACTGCTGTCACAGTAAGCACTCTCACCATCCCTCATCTGTTGGCCACACGTGTACATGCTCTCGTGCCCCTCTGGTCCCCATCTTCCTCTCTCTCATGCAGGTTATGGCTGGAAAGGAGTGAGCGGCGTGGACAGGGGGACATGAAAGCAGGACAGTGTGGTGGGGCAATGCTTCCTTAGGGGTGCTACTGTGTGCTGGGTTACATGAAATAAAGCCTGGAAAGGAGAAGAACATGAAATGGGGTTAGAGGGGCAGTTGGTGACTTTGGGAAGGGTGGGTGGCAGACTGAATACAGGGCTCTAGGAACAGGGTGGAAAGGGGCAGTAGGCAGCCAAAGACAGGGTCATATCCTGCAGTGCTGGATGACTGGGTGAGCCTCTGAGATGCTCTGAGCAAGGCTGAAAGGAGACTGCAGAGAGATCGTTTGCATGCCGAGCACTTGACTTTGTTCAGCACCAACGTACCAACACTATTCATAGTTTTTTTGGTATGCTTTCTGTATACACTGACAGGCAACTCTGCTGCTGCACTGTGAGGGAAGCCAATTTTTTCCAGTTTACTTCAGAGGAATGTTTTCCTTTATTGTTGCGTGATGGAGTGTGTGATTGAGGCAAAGTAAGAAACTGTTGTCAGCTCTGGGCCTGACTAGCCTGAAAAAAGAAGAAATGTGCTGGAAAAAATAACAACAGAGTTATCAAAGCCCTTGGGAAAGAAGATCCCTCTTCCCTTCTCTTGCCAAAAATGGCTGATTTCCCTAATTCCATGTCAATTAAGCAAATCATACATTTCAGCAGCAGAACTTGTCCAAGACTACTTTTTTGAAGGATTAGCCAATCGATGAATAAAAGTTGTGTATTTTTAGCAGGAAAGGCTGGAAAAGCTGAATATGTTGTTAACCTTAAGCTTCAAATTTTAAGCAGTTTAACTGCATATGAGGAGGCCTCTGGGCATGCATTGTAGTGTCCTATTTTCCTGTAGTAAATGACTCCTGTTCAGTGTGGTAGACACCTTGCCATTAAGGAGACTAGACTTATGAATGTTATCTTTTAAAGTGGTTCCTGTTGCTGCTGATGGTGTGTCTGCGTGACAGCTCTGAAGCTGTAGAGCTACCCCAGTTGTCTTCAGATTAGCCTCGCTCTAACACAGATAACGATCTGCCTGCATCACCTGGGGCTCAGCATGGGCTAATTTCCCCTGTTGATGTATGTTTCTCATTAGCGAGAAAAGTCTACCGTCACCTACACAGCTTCTTGCCATGAAAAGCCTACCATTGAGCAAGTCTGCCCCATGGCTTGAGAGAACTGGGCAGCTCTGCCCCAGCCCTGAACTCCAGCTCAAGGAGTGCCATTTGGCTGTTGCTTTCTGCTGGACCTCATCTGCCTCCACAGATAATGCAAGGCCAAAGGCCACCTCTGCGTGGGCTGTCAGAAGAACACAGAAGACACTGTCGTTGTCTGGTCTACCGTTTGTGGTTTGATTGGAGAGAGAGGCTGAATGATTTCTAGTTCCCTAAGGATGTCTAACCTAGACATCTTCCCAAGGTTAGTCTGCATGGCAAAGATGAGTTCTCTGTTATCCTCATTTTTATTAACACTGAAAATTGAGTTAGTGTCAAGGAGTTCCCAGTCAGGAGGCTACTCTGAAGTAGGAGCCCAGAGTCTTTGTGTGGCAAGAACAGCGACTGAGGGCTTGTGGGATATTGTAAAACATGGTATGAGGACACAGTTTATAACCTGTTGTGCAAGTTCATCCTTTCTCTTCTAAATGCAGGCATGCACAAGGAAGGCAGAAAGTCTCACCAAGTCCCACTTATTTGAGACAACTTCCACATCACTTTGGCGCACTGCTTATTTTAAAGTATAAAGCAATTTTAAAACATAAACCACTTTAAAAACTTAACGTGCTTGCGCAGCTGCTTTTTCAAGATGTAACAGTGCCAAGTTTCTGTGTGGTTTACAGGTTGTTTTGGAAACATTCTGGTTGCTTATAGTGGTTGGGTTTTTTCTTTTTTTTAAAACTCTCATCCTGAAAACTTGCCTCTCCTCTCTCCATGCAAACATTTTCGTTTTTAAATTAGGCTTTAAATGGACAGGATTGTAGGGAAAGCCTGTTGGAAAGAAGCCCTCAGGGTCTTGTTAGCTTTGTTAATCCTCATTTTGGCTTTTTTTGCTTTATTTTTCACTCCCAAGAGGCATAATGCAAAATCTGTGTGTAATCAGTGCTAGAAACTATGTGTGCTGTTGTAGGATGTTGCCTTACCCTACTCTGCTTAGTACCTTCAGCATAACCCAAAAAGCTTACTGGTTTTAAAACAGCTACTATAAAATCAGTACCCATAATACCAGTTCCCTTGTCTGGGTGGCTAAATGGGAGAAAATTATAATTTTTGCCCTTGGACAATGCTTGCTATCTGAAGATCTTAAAGACCTTAATAAACAAGACTTTAGACTTTTAAATAAGGTACGTAAGATACTGCTACCTGAAAATTCTTGCTAAGAACTAAATCCCCAGAATTCCAAATCATAGCATCGTTTTCTGTTACATGAGGCACAGGGGAGACCCTTTATATATCTGAAAGCTTCGTTTATTTCACAAAGTTTTACCAAAGAGATTTGCCTTCTGAGAGCAATTTGCAAGTATCTGTATTCAGTTTGTCTTGTCAGCCATAGCCCTGGGCCCTGACAGTTTGAATCACCGTGCTGGGCAGCATAAATCTTGTACTGCCATTGTAATGTATGGCTGGATGCTGAATTTAATTACCTGTGAAAATGTGACTTCTCTAGCAATGATCCCACAGCGCTCAACTGGTTACAGCAGGGACCTCACCAATTGAATGTGTCACCCTACTCCCCTTGGTGTCTTTGGGAGCCCTCTCAGTCCTCCACACTTCAGAAAGGCCACGTTTTCTCCCTCATCCCTGCTGTGTGAGAGCAAGAAAACACACCCTGCATGGCTACATCTAAAACTCCACCTAAACATCGTGTTGCTATCTGGTCCTGGGTAGAAGTCCTGGATCTCCTCAGCGTCTGTCTGAAGAAACAGTGCAAGCCAGATACGGAATTTCCACAGACTTCAATGTGTTTGTTTGAGCACTGAAAAGGAGATACAGGGTGAAGATCTGACAATGAAGGCAAGTGCTTTGAAACTGAACAGCTATTTGCCATCCTGTGCTCTGCTCTTAACCCCTGAAGTGGCTGGCAGTGCCCACGGGCCTGCGGGGACTGTTCACATGGCTCCCTGTCAGGAAAGCACTGAGGAGCTTTTCTTTTAGCTGGGTTAGCCGTGCTTGAAGTACCCTTGAGAGCCACCCTCTCAACCCCTGCTGGAACACTAATCGCAATGAGCAGCGAAATGACTGCAACACATTTCTGCTCAAGCACTCTGCAGCAGAGGCAACAAGCCCAGGCAGCAGCAGGATTTTATGCTGAATTAAAGGCATAAAATCCAAGTGGACACCAATGTGCTGCCCATCTGCCTGGCTGAATGTGGATGAGCCAAAGTACAGTGAAGCAGCCAAGACCGCTGTGGCTGTTAGATGCAAGGATGGTCCTTTTCCTCAGCACCAGGATACTCATTCATAGAGTGCACAGGGAAACAGTAAACTCTACCGAGTGTGCCCTCTGCTCAACCCCAGCATGAGAAGAGTGCAAAAGCCTGTGTTTTGCATCTTCTTTAACAGCATTAATTTTTTTCTGCACAATACAATTATATTTTGTGAAAAACATAGTTTAAAAATAGATTTCTCTTACACTCTGGACCCAAGCTCATTAGCACTTTATCACTTTCATAATTCATTAGTTTCAATTTCCCAGGAACTGCCACCAGCAGTGATTTTTTTTCATCATGGCCAGAAAGATTAAACTCTGTAGGAAACCATAAAATTGAAATCCTGTGAGAAAGCACAGGATTGGATGCACAACAGAAGACTCTGGCAGAAGTCCAAGCCAGGAAAGTTTCTGCCCTTCCTTGATGAGGAGAAAAAATAGAAACAACTAACAGTTTCATGAAAGAATCACCAGGAAACACAAGGAAGACAAAGCAGACCTGGGTCGGCCAAGACATTCTAGAACTGTGCTACCAAAAAGGAAGCTTAGACAAGAGATGGAAGAAGCAGAGGCAGCAGATTACAGAAGAAATAAAATGGCCTTCAGAAGAGAAAACAGGGAAACAATGACAAGTACTTTACAAGAACATAGCACTTGAAAGTTGTACAGACTGTCCAGAAAGTCATCAAAAAGTAATACAATGGCAGAGACAGATACTAGGAACTTTCAAACAGAGCTGTTGCAGAAAGTCACTGTGAACACCCTAAGGACTTCTACCAAGGTAATCTATATTTCCCTCTGTCCAACTAAAACTCTTTCTTAATCGCACCACCAGCCTAGTGCATGAATAAGGGGCCAGAAGGTTTGCACATGCTCAGGGAACTGAAGCTATAACCTGAAGGAATTGCATCATTCTCTCATGCATCTCTATAAAGCACGGCAGGTGTGACAAGCACAACAGCCTCAGCACCGGGGTCACTTCAGTGCCCTATTGCAATACCCAGGGCTGGTTCCCCAGGGGCAGAAAACTGCTAAGCTGGCCCATGCAACAGCTAGGAAAGTCAGCATCTGGAAGTAGGGAAGTTGGTAACCTCTGCCTTGGAGTGATCCCACCTTCATAATGAGTAAAGGGCTGAGGGCAGCAGAAAAGCAGCAAAGCTGGCAAGTGCTGCCAACTGCAAAGGTCAGTGCAAGCAAAGTCATGGCAACCATGGTATCAAGCCAGAGACATATTAAAGAAGGGAAACATCAGTGAGAGGTTGGGTTTGGAGGCTGCGGATTTATTATCTTAAATCTTAAAACAGAAATAGAAAAGTGGAATCACTCCCATGATGTCGAATCTCACAATTTGCCAGAATCTGGAAGAGCATCTCAAGCACATCCAAGCAGCACTTCTGAGGATGGTTGTGTTCTCAGTAGTCCTCTGTCAACAACTGCTCCAGAATAAGGGATTCATATCTTTGAATTCCGATTTCTCTGAAGGATTACATAGATATCAGAAACAGTGAATAGGACTAACAGTGCCATTAGAGAAAAAGAAGTTGAAGTAATTGGGTCCCGTGGGCCTCTGTAAGAAGTAAGAAGATGGAAATTGGGGTGGTTTGTCCATGTGACCAGAACAACAGGACTAGCAAATACAGTTCTGTGGGGAAAAATCAAAGAGGAAAGGAAGCCAGAATGCCCAGGGACAGCATGACTCAAAAACATCAGCATCTGGATAGAAAAATGATGGGGAGATCTAAAGACTAAAGGAAGCATGAAGACAGATTTCAGTCAGTGCCTAAAGATGACACTCTTCAGAGCATGTTGGTGTAGTAAAGGGAAAGATCAACCATAAATATTGATAGCAGTTCATAACCTGGCCATATACTCTTCACATACTGAGTTTCAAAAAGACACAAAACAGAGTATGGTCAACAGTGAATCACTAATTCGTGTTACTAATGGTTCCGTCACCCATAAAAGATTTTTCAATTAATTCTGGTATTGTTGTTTCAGACAGCTCAAAATTGCCCATTGATCTACACATTTCTGCTTTCATTTCCTGAAGGTGACTTTTTTCCATGGGCTTCTAAATATCAGGTAAAACTCAATATGCTGTGGCAATACGTTTGGCTCACAGAACCCAATCTACCTTTTCTGCTGCTTTTGATCATATTCTTGACATCCTGCCACTGCTCTGGTGAGATGTAGGGATTTCCTTGCTCTTCAGGTGCCCTGGGTATAGTTTTATGAGCCCAAGAAAAGTGGATTTTGTCTCTGCAGTTTTCAGTAGGATTACAGAAGTCTGGCAGAGAAGCGACTGCTTGTAGCTTTTGCAAAAGTCATGAGTTCCTATAAATGGCAACGCCATGATGCCTCCCTGAGCAACAGTGCTCACGTCAGTGAAATGTCCCCACCTACCCACAGCACGTCCACAGCCGGAGAAAAGCACCCCTTCATGACTGTCTTCTCAAAGAAGAACGACTTAATGTTCTCCACAAGCGAACGACAGCCATTCGTTCCCACAGGAGATGTTCGTTCCTGTACCGTACCCGTTATCTGCCACCCATCTGCCACAGCAAAGCTGTCAGGAAGCACTGCTTACTGGTGATGCCTGCTAGTGGTCAGCAGGTGTCTGGATAAAAACAGATTAAGCAAAAAGTGTTAGTTTCTCCCAAGGAAGACCTTCCCCACAGAAGACTGGAAGGCTTTCCCCGTTGGGTGCTGTACTGGGAATGGGTTCCAGTGACCATGGTAGCCCTGCACAGGCTGCTCGCCAGTGTCACTGTTCAGAATAGGTTTTGAGAATCCGTCCTGATGGTACTATTACCTTGGGTAATGATCCATCTAACACAGTGTTTTTCTATTCTTACTTGTTTGCAGGCCACACAAAAATCTCCCAGTAGAGCTGTGGGTCTCTGTATGATGAATTCCAGCCTGCTGACAAATACACTGGATTTTGTTACCTTCTGTGATCTCTCAGAGCAGACCTGGGACAGTCCAGTTTCTGCATACCACCTGCTGAAAACTCTTGTCCTTAAGCTCCAGCAGCATTTGTCCTTAGACTCCTTTAGCTATATAATTCCTGGTGATTTGTGGTGGTTTATGCTATTGAACTATATATGGGAGGAGGAGTAGCTGTACGGTGACAAGGCACTTCTGCATAGATACTCTTGAAACTGAGGGGCTCGGACTAATATTCTTTTGTCTAAAATTCAAGGTCCCAAATGGTAGAGCTTCCTGGCACAGAAACAATCATTACTCCCAGTCCAAGCGATCTGGACATGTCTGTAAACATATACAGGTGCAGCCTGCTCTCTTACATACACCTGCAACCCAGGATGCCAAAGTGAACATGTGGTTCTCAACAGAAAAAAAAAAAGTCCTTAAAGCCATCCTCCACACAAAGGGCTTTATTTAATTTCTGGAGATTCGAGTGAGTACAGACTCTTGGGGTTTGGTTCATTCTCTGGAATGAACTGGGTTTTGTCTTTGTTTTTGTTCCCTGTGTCAGAGCTGCGAAGCAGATGGATTTCAAACTATAGAAATTGTTCATGGTAGATGTTTAATGAATATCCCTGACTGAAACATGATTCTTACTAAGGAAAAATTAAAAACTTGCCAGACACTTACTTTTCCAGTTGTGGGAGAAAAGTAAGGGAAAGGGATTGTTTTGCTTGAAGGATGTTTTGCATTCCACGTTGCAGTCCGGTATCAGTGCACACGCTGAGGTCTGTCTGTGCTGATCCAACACAATTTGATGTTAGGGATGACTTCTGAGAATTACACGGCCTTTACCTCTTTAAAAAAAGCCTACATAGCAACCTGCAAAGCCTGGGATAGGACAAAGGGAGAAGTAAAAGGAGGAAATGCCTTGTTTGGGGAACAAACTGTGACACTGAACAAGAGACAAGCTTGAGCATTTCCTTCCAGTGGGACTCTCTGCTGGCTGGAGAACAAGAGCCAGAGCACGGAGCTGAAGGAGAGGAGAGCCAGGCAGATGTCTCCCTCCTGCAGGAGGCCCTGCTTTGTCGGGGAACTAACAACCCAGCAGGCAGGGCAAAGAGCTGGAGGGGTTTCAGAGGGCTGTGAATCCTGGCAGACCGAGGCAGCTGAATCGCGATAGCTGAAAGACGGGTAGGTGTGCTGCTTAGGGACAGGGCTCAGTGGTAGTTTTGGCAGCATGAGCTTGATGGCTGGACTCTATGATCTCAAAGGTCCCTTCAAACCAAGACAATTCTGTGATTCTCTGAGCTTTGTGGCTATGGACTGTGGCCTAGAAAACAGAGTGGTGGAAGATGCAGAGTGGCTGTGGGCACCACTATGAGGGTTTGAGTTGGTGCTGCTCCCAAGGGGCTCCCGGCGTGCTCCTGTGGCAGGAACAGTGCAGCTCTGGGGCTCCTGTTCTCCAGCAACAGTAAGTGGGCATTTTTGAGAACCACTGCAGATTTCCTTAAATCTGCCAGTCTCTGTGATTGTGTGTTGTGTACATGTGGGCACAGACAATTTGTGAGACTTTAAAGCAGAAACAAAGATGGACAAAGCTACTGCGGCTCCATCTCTTTCTCTCTGCCTTGGTTATCAGTCAATGTGAAATTTTCTCCACTGGCCGGTGAATTTTTTCTAGCTTAGCAGCCAAAAATTCTCTAATAACATGTGAGATTTGGGCTACACAATGCCATAGCATGCTTTTATAAAGGAGGTCATCTTGAAGAACTCAGCAATGTGGTGTAGATTATATTTTTTCACTTAAAGCAAAGTGCTGTCGCTGTGTAACACAATGGGAGGGAGAAGACAAGGGAGATACAAATAGGCTGCTCTCACCCCGTCTGCATGACCCAGGTCAGAGCCCACACACTTTGTAATGAAATAGTAATTTCTATTTTTTTTTTACTTTAAAGCACTTTGTCTATCCAGACCAAACCAGATTCCAGCATGGCAAGTCACACTGTCAGCCCCGTATGTATTCTGGATCTGCACGTCCTTAGAGATAGATAGGCTTGTAATGAACCCTTTGGCTGTCACCTGTGGGTTTTTTCTTCCCATTGTTTCTAATACTGTCACAACACTCTGATACCTTGAGCTAACCATTCAGAAAGCCAGGTTGAGGCATTTCTTCTCTAGAGTTTCCCTGAAGATTTCATTGCATTTGGCCTTCTGAAGCCAATTCTTTATGCTTCTTCATACTAGTCTGTGCAAATACTGAACAATCACACAAGATGTGTGATTCATGGAATCATATGGGGTTGGAAGGGACCTCTGGAGATCATCAAGACCAACCCCCCCACCGAAGTGGGTCTACCTAAAGCAGGTTGCACAGGATCTTGTCCAGGCGGGTTTTTAATGTCTCCAGAGAAGGAGACTCCACCACCTCTCTGGGCAGCCTGTTCCA
>JAOXJM010000041.1:5926212-5942113 GCA_026413425.1 Tringa solitaria
CCATTGAGAAAAGACCAGCCCCGTCTTCCTGACTCCCTCCCTTTAAGTATTTATACTCAGATCCTCCCTCAGCCTTCTCTTCTCTAGACTAAAAAGACCCAAGTTCCTCAGCCTCTCAAGGAGTCAAACCCACCAGCTTTTTTTTTACAATACAGCTCAAAGAAAACAGTTGCTGACTGTCTTTTTTGTTTTTCATCAGTCCTGTACCTGGAAGGATCCGTCCTTGTGTTTGAGGATATCTTCAAACTGGTTGCCTTCTACTGCGTCAGTAGGTGAGTCAGATTTGTTGCTGCTATGGAGGGGTTGCTTTGCTCTCCCTTCTGGACCGCATTTCACTGGTACCCAGTCACAGCACAGCCCTCGCTGTTTCCTCTGGTTTCCTCTAACCTGCCAGACCAGGAGGTATTTTAGATGCTAGTATGTGCCATGGGGCCAGATCACCCAGTTTCTAGCCAGGCACACCATAACCACAGCTGCCCCTGAAGCTGGAGGCTTTGTCTGAGGAAAGTCTGTAGGGCTGCACCCTCAAAGCACTTAATCACCTACAGGGAATCTGTCAAGGAGAGTGGTTCTGAAACAATTTCTGTTCTTTAGCCAAAATTTAAAAATAAAATACAGTGATGAAGAACAGACCTTGTTGGTTTGTTCAGTGCAGAAATACCAAACGTAGTGGGCACAGAGATGGGAAAGACCTGTAAGGTCATTTTCATTAGCACAAGGTTTGATCAGCAGCTGATGAGTCCCCTCTGTGTAATTAAACCTGTGTGTCTGCAGTCTCCTCTAATCTGGGCGTTTGTGCCGAGCGCGCTGCAGCAATACCTCCACAACCTCATTACCCCATTCCTGGTGCAGTAGGTCTTGTTCTGAGTTGGATGTAAACTTTTGACCTTCCCTACAAAAACTTAGATGAACTCTTAGTTGTTTCCATTTAAGAGGGGAAAGCGAATTCAGGATAAGTTTACGAGGCAGTTGTGCTAGGGGCTTGGTTAGGTCACACAGTAGGAACGGTCTATCTATGGTATGATACAGTGTGCTGCAGCTTACCCAGCCAGTAATATTCATACTATTTTGGGTCTGCTGCTGCTGTGTTCAGCACCTCTGAGCCAGGACTCCTACCCACACGCAAGGAACCATGCTCTGTCTCACCCCTATCAATGAAAAGACATTTAACCATCTAGATGTGTATAGACCCTATAGAACGGGCATAAATTAACCCCCATATAAAAATTTCTGTCTTACCAAAGGAGCAAAGAAGAGCCCAAATGCAACCAAGCATTGAGAATTTCTAGTCAAAGGGCTGGTGGGAGGGAAAGTCTGCTAACTTCTGCTTTCCTGAAGCTTAAGAAAAAGCTTCCATGCTTAAGAAAGAGCTTTCCATGGCTTAAGAAAGAGTCCCAGAAAGAAAGAAAAGCTTTTCTTTTAGTTCCTGCTATAGACAGCTCTTCTGAGTGTCAAATACACATTCAGACAGTTCATCTGATTTCTCCGGTCAATGTCAAAAGACAAGGTAAATGGGGAATAATTTTCTGAGAGAAGCAGATAATAAAACGGCTGCTTAGACACTGACCTACCATTTGCTGGCAGCTTGTAGAAGGTCTCCGTGATGGTGGGTGGAGAGGCTTATTCTCGGGGCTGTAGTAAATAGTCATCTATAAATAGCTGGAAACAGCTTATCAGGACTGACAGGCCCTTCTCAAAAGAAAGTTTGGTCTGGGTAGATTAGCTTAGGTCACAAAAATAGCACCTGTAGGTACCAGGTGACTTGGTGGCTTGTCTGGAAGCTGCTGCCCCATGAATATAACCTGATTTTTAGATGTATTTTTCTACCAAAAAAAAAGAAAAAAGAAATATAAGGGAACTGTTCATGCATATAATGATAACAAAGTAAGCAGAAGGCCCGTGGACCCTCTTCCTCTTTTACACCTGATAGCTGCCATGAAAAACAAAGAAATCCTGGGATCACATCAGTTTATGTCAAACAACGTGACAACAGAGTGCTCAGTGGTGCACAGGGAACCTGTGGAGTACACTGCACATCAGTAGGATATGTATCCTTTAATAAGGGCAAAAATAGCCCCCCCCTGCCCTTCATCTGTCAACAGATCGGTCCTCGCCAGATCTACACTCACACGCATTTTTGGGATGTGCATTTGTGTAGCAGAGACCACCTACTAACAAGGGCAGCTTTTTCTAAAATAATTTCCTGTAGCTTGCAGAACATTTTATTAAACTTTTTAATGTGTAAAATGACCCTGCACCATTTTTTGCTGTCTTTTAGGGACTACTATTACTGGCTTTTCCGGGCTTTGTTAGAATGGGAATTGTGGTAGGAACAGGTTTAGTGAATTCTCATTGGGCAAGAGGAAAACCTGAAGAGTTCGCCGCCAGCCCAAGAGCTCTGTTAAATTGAGAGTTAGGGTGCATTTCAGTGAAACCTAACTAGCATCCCCTGAGAAACAGCATATTTTTTTTTCGGTCAAAATACAGTATCTTTCCAGAAACCAAGCAGTCAGAAGTCTGAGACCAGAGAGTAGATGGATATATGTGCTTTCTCAGTGTCATCCAGCACTTCATCATTATCTGTCTCTTCACCCAGGGGCCACCGTCTTCTCTAACCCCGCTCTGTCTCACTGTGTCCCCATGTTTTAAAAGAGGAAAAAGGGTGGAGAGAGAAGGGTCAACAGAAAGTAAAAAGGACTGGAAATGCCCTCCACACCAGAAAGAATGGCTTTTCTAATTGCAATAATTACCATTTTCAACACCTCACTTTTCATGGGAAGGTTTTTCTGCCCTTGTGGCTTCCCCTGAGGTGAGAGGCATTCCCTCTGTTTTCAGAGGAAGCCAGGGCGCAGTGATTAAGCCTGTGGCGTCAGGCGTTGCCACAGGAGCTGGTGATCTCTTGTGAAATCAGAGCAACCCAGGCCGGTACAATATCTATGATGCCTTATTGGCTGTGAGATCTTCACTTGACAACATCCAGAACTTTGCAGAACAGGGCTGAAATGGTGAGCCAATTCAGTCCCTAAAACCAACAGTAAAATCTGAAGTTCCTAACAACTGTGGGATTTATTCTTTTGTTGTTTTTTCACTGTGTTTCTTTTTACAGGGATTTGCTGCCCTTCACCCTGAAGCTGCCACAAGCAATAATAGAAGCCAGTAACTTTCAAGACCTTGAAATTATCTCTAGCCTGGGGATAGGTAAGTCCCTCAGAGCAGCCAGAGTTTCACTCAGACTTGGGTCTCGCACAGACACAACGCAAATGGAGGATAGATGAACCAGCTGAGGAGGCCTTGAATGCAACAGAGAAGATATTTATGATCTTTATGTTTATAGAAGCACACTGAAAAAAAAAAAAAAGGCCACTTGCTCCTTTGGAACGTAAACCTCCACCTGGACTTGTGTGCAGGGCATGGGAGCTACAGTCTCACTGTGTAAGCTGGGGGTTTCAACAACTGAATGGCAGCACAGCCTCTCAGGATAGTTTACACGCATTGGAAGTGTTTGACACCTGATGCATGTGAAAAGAGGAAAACACCTTGGCAGTTTCCCCTCTGATGCGTGGCGGCAATGCTGATGGAAGTGTGATATTTCTGAATTGTGATATTCCTGCTTCCTCTTGCAGGATTTCTAGTTGGTAGAGAAACGTGTAGTGTCCCAGCATGTTCCCTCACCTCACACTGATCAAATATGAAAAGGAACGTTATTTTTAGTGACAGCACCAAACGAGCAAATTTTAGATCATATGTAGAAAGTTACAGAGTTGGGAAATGCAGTTCTGTTAACTAAAGTAGGTCTCCTTCTTATTTGTTCACATTTAACACATTCCACTTGAGACAGCTATTACAGTTAGCCACTCCCATGCTATTTTCCTTTTCAGTTTTCCCTCAACTGTTGAAAACAGCCAAACAATGGTGAAAGCTGAAGAGTTAGCTCACTTAGAGATATTCACTAGAGCACCCTGGGGCTTTACAGACCTATTTTTGGATCTTCTGCATTATAGCTCCCAGAAGGCGTGGGCAAGCCCCACTGGTTTCAGTTCAGGTGGCTTTGTTGAATTCGCCTGTCAGAATTGCTTCTAACACTTTCAGCATCCTCTATTCTGAAGATATTCCAATTTGTCAAAGCATCCTTGAATATGGGTGTCCAGCCAGCACTTAAGACCTAAAGAAAGGTACTTTGCAACTTGAGATAGCAACTTGCAAACTTATTATTAAGTTTATTATAACAAGTGTAAACATTTGGATTAAAATGTAAGAAATACATCATGATTCTCCAACCTGCAGTCTAATTTGAGCCAGCAGAGGAGATTCTGACCCAGGCAACAGTCTCCAGCAACTTCTGAAAGGAAGCATTAGCTAAAAGCACAAGCACCAAAGCAATGTTGGTTGTAGTCTTCTTCCTTCTCTCCTGTACACTGGAGATCATAAAAGTGGCGATGCTTGGAGGTTTGCGTGTCACAGTACATTGCATGCCAGGAAAGTTTCTGACAACAGAAGAACACCTTCTGTTGTGTACCAATTTCCTGGGAAATGATGCCTCTTGGAGTGCTATGCTGTCTCAGTACAGTCCAACAGGCTGAAGGAACAAGTGCTACTGTTTACTGCTTCCTGGAACAAAATTTTATTGGTAAAAATGGGTACACAAACAGTAAGTGCTGCTTGAAGTGGCACTCCCTAAGGAAAGCTAGACTTGTTTGAAGTTCTCATATGTTGCTTTTGATTTATTTCAAAGTGACATGTTTTTTGAGGGTGTAGAAGTAAAATGTCTACCTGCAAGCTGGATTGTTCCACAAAGAATCTGGTTGTTATGTATATTGTCAAAAAGGATGTACTGCAGGCCCTCTAGTCCTGACCTCGCTGGTACAGAAGGCATTTTAGCAGGACAAATAGTGTGATTCTACTTCACAAAGAGCACATACCATCACAGATGTGCCAAAGTCTCAAAGAACTACCTAATTATCCCTCACACAGTGTAAGCTAAGGGAAGGACAGCAATGGGAGACTATCAAACTGCCTTTCCTGCTGTATGGGACACCGTGGCTGGGCTGGGAAACACCCACTCTGAAGCAGCTGTGTAACCCTTGGTAGGACCACTTCATCTGGTCTTTCATAGTCTGAGTGGAGCATTGCATTTTCATCACAGTGTCTTATCCTGATCAGTACTGAGAAAAATAACCAACTTCCCTTTTGTATGTTGGCTTACTCACCATTTCCTCAGCCCATGATACTCCACAGCATTATATTCTGACTTAAACAAGCAACTTTCACTGTATTGCATTTGCATACTCCAGTACAGTTGGAGCATTTAAAGCAAATTGTACCCCAGACAGTCTCAGACGTGAGGGAGTTGATAACATGATGCTATTATGTGTGGTTGTGTCTGCACATCTATTCCTGAATTCTGTTGCCAAGAGTGCTGCTGTTCCTGGCAACACTTTTATTTTAAGCTTCTCTGTTCTTCTTCCTCTCATGGTAGGAAATCAGAGAATAAAGCTGTTCTGACCTCAGCCTCCCTGAGAAATCATGGTGACATGCTTATGAAGTCAAATAACCCATGGACACTACACTAGGCTGCAAGAGGCTAAATCAGGAATTTTATCCTGATGGGAACAGACAGTCTTTTAGTTCACCTGTGCACGTGATGTTTTTGCAGTGAGACATGCTTGACATCAATCACAGGGCAGGGTTCAGGAGCTGTGTGGCAGTCCCATTGGCATCTTCTGTAAGTCCACTGAGAAGCATGTGCCATCACTGTCACCTCTGTGTTCAGGGACCAAGCATACTAAAATAGTTATTTATTTATTTATCTGCATCTCTGTGTTTCCAGAATTTCCCTCTACCCCTTGTCCCTAAATCTGGAGGCATCTATCCAGTCCTCACACAGTGATTACCATCAGAGGTTTATACTCTTTCCTTTGGTCAGAACACACAGGGTTTGCCAGAGCTTCTGTTTCGTGATGCTTCCAGTAGTGGACCCTGGATTAGCATCTGAGTGATTAAAAGCTATCAGACTGGTAAAACAAGCAGGTTTGAGAACTCATCTTGAGGGGAAGGGAAAAAGGTTAAATATGGTACTGAATCTGTTCAAAAGGTGTAGAAACACTCCATAGGGTTTTTTTAAAACAAGTTTCTGCAGAATAAATTCTAATAAGAATAAATACATACACACAGAAATGACTACTTGGTTCTGAAACACCATCTTCATTTTGCAGTCACAGTTGATGGCACTGAAATACTTAACTCTTCTTTAGTCCTTCAGTATAAACCTTCCTGTGTACACGGTCTTTTGAACCATCTTTCCTGTCTTACACCTGCAGGCAGGCAGTCTCACGGCAAGGTGCAAACCAAAGTGGAGTGGGCATGGCTATGGATAATGGTCATCCAGGGCTATAGACATTCACGGTAATTTTTATCTGTGGAAAGTGCTTGGTATCATATGTTTCTGGACTGGTTGTGCTGCGAAGCAGGATCAGCCCTCTGTAGAACAGAGTCTGCCACATCTTCAGCTGATGTCTCTTGTGCTCCCAGTGCATGTTGGATCCAGACTGTGTGTCTCAGCCCTGCACCTTCCCACAGTCAGCAAGAGAGAGACAGCACTCGCCTGGGGTCTTCATACCTTCACCTCAGGTATCCACAGCTACTGGCATTTTGGAGGCCAGTGATTACTGAACAAGCCATAGACCCCTTTTCACAATCATTCATATTTGTTACTTGTACCTTCCTGTTTACACTGCTTAGGTTGCACAGCATTAACAGTTTTCACTAGTTGTGTAGCCTAAAATCGGCAAGAAAGAGGTTTCTGGTGAAGCTTCTGAGCTTGTCCCCTGGTTTGAAGCATCTCACACATAAAATAGGCAACCCTTTCTTCACACTGCTTTGTGCAGAGGTGTGAAGGCTTATTACCGATCCTTTTAACAAAAGGTAGGACTTCTACATACCGTTAGCTGCATTTTTTCATTGTTTTCTTTCTTTCTTTCTTTCTTTCTTTTGGACAGATTTCTGGGATTCCTCCTTAAACCACAGAAGAGGAGAGGAGCTATCCCACCATACAAGAGACTCTGCTTTCAGCACTGCCCAGGCAGACAGTTTAAGACCTACCCAGTGTTTTGCAAGTAGCACAAACCACTGCTCATGTGAAATTGAGCTGTCAATAGGAAATGACAGGCTGTGGTTCGTGAATCCTATTTTTATAGAAGAGTGCAGTAATCCTTTTCCTCTAGATGTACCTCCTAAAAGCCACGCTGTGAGCACCGATCTCCCTGCTGCCACCACGCTTGCTGAAAGGAGGTCTCCCCGCCGCCCCCCTCCGCCTCCACCTCTTGTTCAGAAACCTTCTCTGAAGCTCCTGCAGGATCCCATGACTGCCTGTGAAGAAAACGAGCCACCTCTTCAGCCACTAGGAAAGAACATCAAGGAAATGAAAATTGAGGGCGGTGACAATAAAGAAAAAGAAAGGAAGCAGAGCTGCTCAGGCAGTGAGCCCTCGGCAGTGAGCCCCAAGAAGGGCTCCCAGCCCTCTGTCCCTCCACGGAGGCGGCTGTGTGAGAGGACCTCAGAGGAGAGCTGCGTGGGTAAGCCTGGAAGTTGTGAAACACTGAAAGAGGAACGGACCGAAGAAAACCAAGACACAAGTACAGAGAACGAAGAGAAAAGGTTGCTGTGCAAAAAGGCTGTAGAAATGCCTGGGAAGGTTCCTGAAATGGCTGTATCACAGTTTCAGGAGACAAAGCCTGAACCTGCAGAGAAGAGGGTGGACATGCTTGAGATACAAAGCAATGCCACTGAGAAAGGAAAGTCAACTCCTATCCCACCACCGAGAAGGAAGAGGCTCTCCCAGGTACCAAGGATCCCCAGCTCCTACCAGTCAAAGCAAACAGTGACAGAGACAGTCACAGCGCCGGCTTCATGCGAGAGCAGATCACCTACAGTGGCAGGTGGTGCCACTTGTGCACACACCAAGACTGAACAAGGACATGGCCACAAATCCATCAGCTCAGCTGAACTGAAAGGTTCGCACTCCTCCCTGGAAAACCCGGGAAGCAGTGCCATGGCTCAGGCATCAGCATCTGAGCCAGACTCATACTCCACCAGCAGCACAGAGGATGACCTGGAGATGCTGAGTAGTTCATCTGGTAAAAAGACACGCTCCATGATCTTGGGCAAAGCCAAGAACAGGCTGTCCTTTGCGAGCTTGTCCAACGTCTTCACAGTCTTTCTATCTAGTGACAGGAAGCTGCAGAAGAAGATAGTGGAGCTGGCACAGGACAAGGATTCGTACTTTGGCAACCTGGTGCAGGACTACAGAGTATACAGTTTAGAGATGATGGCAAGGCAGAGCTCTAGCACAGAGATGCTACAAGAAATCCGGATGATGATGACACAGCTGAAGAGTTACTTAGTGCAGAGCACTGAGCTGAAATCTCTGATAGACCCAGCCTTCTACACTGAGGAACAGTTAGGTAGGTGACCGTGCTTTACTCACCCTTGGGCAGGATTTGGGAAGGTGAGGAGGGAGACAGGATTATGCAGACACAGGTTCTGCTTTACAGAACTGTAAACCATCTCCTAAAAGCTGAGAGGTGCGAATTGAAACTTACTCTGTGGTTGCCAACAATTGGAGGAGCAGCTCTAAATACTGGGAGAGGAATGAGGGGGAAAATCCTATTGTGAATATTTTATAGGGAAGAGTTGAAGCAGAAGAGATGTGTGTATATGCATATGCATATACACGTATACAAATATGAGTGTGTCTGTATATGTGTGCACATAGGCACGCACACACAGAGCAGTGTTCAGTGGAAACACAAAAGGCCAACTTCCCCCTAAACAGCTGTGTTCCCTATGGCTTTCCACATCCTCTGCCCCACGCTCTGCAGTGAGGATGGAGAACTCCTTGCACATGGCGGCCAGATCAGGGGTGAGTCACTGACTCACACAGAGGGACAGGACTATGATGATTTTGAGCGGCAGGTTGGAGGAACCACTTGATCCCGCTGTGTGCTCCTCAGAGCTCAGAGGTGCAGAAGACCTGCCTGCTGCAAGAACACTGCTGGCTCCAAAATGCAGCATTCACCTCCCTTCGCCACAGATATAATTTGCCTTTGGGGGGAAAAAATAGTAATTTTGTCTGTTTAGGGATGTTTTGTTGCTTCTCATTCAATATTCTGTGAGGGAGTAATGTGCTACTTCCCTCCTTGCTTGGAAATGGACTGGCCTGTTTAGTGTATATTCATGAGGGAATATACAAGGAGCTGCAGGATTTTTTAGCCCAGTCAAAGCATTACAGCCAGAGAAAGCGTGCGTGTGTGCACTCAAATGCTCTTTTGACTTAAAACTGTTTCCTGAAGACCTGAAAACCAATGCAGAGCTGTTTGTTTGATTCCCTAGTTGGCTTAAAGCAAGGTGGGAACTGGAAGACCCTCAACATAGAACATGGCCAACCACACAGGTGACCAGGGATTCCAGGAGATCCTGCAGCTCCACTATTAGGTGGGACCCAGCTAAGTGGTGAGCCAGGACCCAGAGACACTCAGCTGTCAGTCTCAGCAGGCCCTGGTGGCTTCTTTTTTGCCCAGCAAAGGCTTCACATGATCCTGCAGTGTCCCCAGCAGAACAGACCTGCTGACAGCCCCTTGTCATAGCCAGCAGAAGGGAAATACAGTTCCACTTCTTGTGCACCTCATGTAACACTTGCAATTTTTGTCCCCGAGGCAGAGGAAGGGTGTAAGCACAGAGACCTCTGTCTTGAATCTTGGTTAGGGAAGGTGGAGAGGAGGCAGAAAGAAGAAGTGTCCTTGTTCTGCTAGGCAGAGCTGCATGCGTGCAAGGATCACCCCACCTTCACACAGACACGCCTGGCTACATCTAGCCCTCTTCACTGGCAGTTCCTGAACAGGATGATACAGCCCAGTCAGCCTGGGGGGTCCTGTCTTCTCCTGGGGAGGGAAGGGATTCCCACCATGGAAAATTTACCGCTTGAGTTTGTCCTGCTTCACACTGACTGATTCTCTGCACCTTTTTGCCTCAGTGCAGGGGTGACAAGAGGATCCCTTGCAGTCCCTCTAGCTCTGCCTCTGGTTTCCAGGAGTCAGACGGCAGACTTTCTCACAGTCTTTCATGCTTCCTTTAATGCTCAACCCACACAGACTATTTCCTCATCCACAGGTGGTGTAAGAGGTGGCTTACGTATCAGTAAGTTAAAGCTACTTGAGCAGTAAGGGTGAGAAACTTCTCACCAGATGTAGGTCTCTGCCTCTGAGCTGGTGGCTACAGCTCCTTTTCAGTCACTGTGGAGAAGGGGATGCTTTAAGGAAGCAATTGACATCATCCCGAAGTGAATATCTCAAACAGGTCATAGGGACGTGTCAGAAGGGCCATGAGATGAATCCCACCTGGAAATCTGTAAGGGCAGGGCTGTGAAAAGAAGCACGGTTAGGTGCACCTCCTCCCAGAGTTGGCTTTCCTGCTGCCTGACAGTGCCATGCTGGTCAGCCTGGAGTCAGGCAAAGACAGCAGGGGCTGGTGGTAGCAGGAGCTCTCCTACGGCTCCAGTGGCAGAGACCGCACACTGATGTTCATCTGAAGCCTATCCAGGGCTTCTGGAGGCTGTTGGTAATGAAACATTTACTTTCTGGAGCGAAATTTCTGTTCCCTGCCCACAGCTATGCAGCAGTGCATGAATAACCAACCACATGCTTTCTTAAGAGTTGTACTTGCACCTGTACTACTACATTGATTATTTATCACATACTTTTGTGTTCTCCATTCTCTATGCAGAAGTAATTGCTGAGACAGCTTTGTACAAATGTGTCCTAAAACCTTTAAAAGAAGCCATTGATTCTTACTTAAAAGAAATCCACAATGAAGATGGATCTTTACAGCAGCTGAAAGAGAACCAACTGGTGATACAAAACACAACTACCACTGACCTAGGCATCACGACCAGTGTGCCTGAAACTGTTGTGCTGGAAAAGATCCTTCACAAGTTCACAACCATGCACAAGGCCTACTCCCCAGAAAAGAAGATTGCCATCTTGCTGAAGTCCTGCAAACTCATCTATGACTCCATGACTCAGGGAAACCCAGGTACAGCACTCCTCCTGCAATGTTGTCTCTCACTGGTCCTTCTCCATGTATCAATGGAACAGGGTTTATGACTACAGTGGTAATCTTCAGATTGGAGGTAACAGTGGTGGTCGGTGTGTTTGGTATCAGCAGTCCACAGGTTGTATTCAGAATAAGCTGGTTAATGCCTGTAAAGTTCTCTGCACTAGTAACAAGTATAAGAATTTACCTGGCTGACTTTAAGTTCCATAACTCAAAAAACCCCAGAGGTCTGTAAATGTTTTGTGGGTAATGTGCTTTTTGCACAGGTACTCGCACAGCTCTCCATAAATCCTCAGAGTTCTTTCCCAGCTTGTAGCAGCTTAATGGTAAATTCTAGGAATGGGTCTTTGGGAAAAGTGTCTTGATTTAGCCTTTACAAAGTTTTGCCTAAATTGAGGGGGAAATGCAGAATGCTAGTACTGTTTGTGACTAATTCCTGATTATCCAGTAAATTCCAAAAGCCACTACTACACTTCTTCGGTGTGAAGAAGTATGTGCTCTGAGTATAAATATAACTTGGGCCTCAGGCCAACCACTAAATGCACACGTCAAGCCCTTGGCCTGCAGGTAGGATGCACTTTTGCAGACAGACCAGGAAGGCCCTTTCTTCAGGAATCTGCCTTGCCAGTTTAAGAGCTTTATTTGTATACTGATGAGCTGATGACCAGCCATGCATAAATTTGGTGAGAAGTCAGATATTAATTTGCAATAACCTGTGGTTGTTCAAGATCTTACAATCTCCAAAGGTACTTTTAGCTATTCTGCTTTATTTTATACTGGCAATGGCTTTGGAGCACTTGTACAGGAATTGTTGTATCCTTTCTGAGCCTCACCTCAGGGTCATCCCTTCAACAGGGGAATGCATTAAGGGTCAATGACCAGTCTAGACACATTGTCAGCAGAGCAAGAAGCCACCCCAGGGCTGAGCCTAAGCTGCAGTGTGGATAGGACCTCTGACTGTCTTCAGGACTGAAAGAGTGGGGGTTGTTCATCCTGGACAAGAGAAGGCTCTGGGGATATCTTATAGCAGCTTTCTGAAGGGAGCCTACAAGAAAGCTGGAGAGGAACTTTTTATAAGGGCATGTAGAGATAGGACAAGGGCTAATGGTGTCAAACTGGAAGAAGCTGGATTTAGATTCAATATCAAACTAAAATTTTTCACTATGAGAGTGGTGAAACACTGACACAAGTTGCCTAGGGATGTTGTATATGCTGCATGCCTGGAGGTGTTCAAGACCAGGCTGGATGGGGCTTTGAGCAGCCTGCTCTAGTGGGAGGTGTCCCTGGCCATGATCTTTAAGGTCCCTTCCAACCTAAACCATTCTATGATTCTATTATGAGAAGATTTGGAAACATGTAGGGGAATTTGCTGTAACTTTGTTAAAACAGTTGTGTTAAGTTTGAGAGTAAATGTGGTACAGATCAAAGACTTGCATGCCTCATTAAAACCCACATAGGAGACATGGTCTCCTTCCAGTTCTGCTGCTACTTTACGTATCTGTCACACCTCAGTTTGCTCAGGGCTGGAATTTCTCTGTTGCAGGAAATGCTGTTGTGTCATTTGATGTGACAGAAATTAGGAGTCAGGGAAATAATTCAAAAAAACCCTGCCTGTTTTAAAAGATCGGCACTCATGAAATCAGAGAATTTCATTGTGGTTTGCTTTGCTAACCGAAGCGCTTTATTTCAGCCTGCTCAGCTGTCTTCTCATGTTGAGCACTGCCGCAAGCGGGGTGTAGGTCAGAAGCTGACTTCACCCCTGTGTGTCCACGTCCTGCTCCAGAATATATGATCAGTGATGTGTGTCAGGGCCTGGCTAGAAAGAAACTGGCCAGGCTTTAAGGGAATGTACCACAATGAATTCAGACCACAGAAAGAGTTTAAGGGGAGAAGAAAGCTATAGTCTAACTCCCAGAAGACCGTGGACTCAGAGAGAAATTGAGTGAAACACCTTGTAGGCCCACTTAGAAGTGAAATGTGTGGAACCTTTTCAGCAGCGTGAACTGGCCCCAGATCACTTCGATTTTTCCACCTGGAAAGACGAACATTCAGCAAACTGAACTGTTTTTCTGACAGGGAATTCCTAGCTGGCGGTGGGCAGGAGAGCGTGCTGCGGGCTGCTCAAACCAGATTTCAGCGCGTAGGAATTCTCCTCCTGCTCTCTGCCCGTCCCCAGAGCAGCGGCCCAGGGCCCCTTTTGCTTTTTCATCCAGCCCTGAGGCGGCGCGGTGCTCTTCGCACAGGAAGAGCAGAGGCCATGCTCGGCTTCCTGTGCAACAGTCTGGTTTTCTTTTAGCTCCTTTTACTCACTGCTGAATTAGAGAGCTCTCTTCTCTTCCAAGATCAGAGCAGGTGGAACACAAAGCTAATCTTTCCCTCTGCCACAGGCTAAAATCAACCTACCTCTGTCAGAAAAATCATCTGTTATATATCTATATCATATATCATATATACATGATAACTACTTACGTTGTCTGGTTTAATTTGCAATTTGGTAGATCAGGCCAGCCTCACTTTAGGCTAACTGTAGGACAGGCTGACCTGAGAATATGGTTTCATGTCTTGAAGCAAAGTGCAAATACCACCAAATCAAGCATACATACTTGTTTTCAGACCCATATGAAAACACCATTTTTTTAACACTTTGAGACCCAGTACAGCAGTCCGGGTTTGGCCAGGGTATCCCGACAGGTACCAAGTTTTCTTTAAAACTAGGGATAATCTTACTCAGAAACATCTATGCCTGTGGTAGTGCCCATCTTTGTACTGCTGAAAGAATCATGGAACTTTTAAGTCGTCCTTGACTGACTCCGTGTATATCAGGCCATTTTAAGAAAGGAGGAATTCTCTGGTTTAATTGCAATTCATAGTACATGACAAAGTCTGCCTGAAAAATTGGTTGTGGTTGAACCCCCGATACTTAGACTATGAACTGAATGGGTCAGATCCTCATCTGGTTTAAACTAACATTTCTCCCTCAAGTTTAAGGCAATCAGCTTATGGATCTGATTCATCACAAGGAATCAGGAATGCAATGTCACGATCTTTGTCAATACACGTTTCTCCCAACAGACCTCTGAGTACAACTACAAGACGCAGATCTATGTTGAAGTAGGACTCATCTACACCTACATCTAGCTGTAGGTGGTCACAGACGGGTAGCATGTCTAGCTTCTCATTATAGACAACAGGGACTTAGTTGATGGAGTTCAGTTGATTCATCTGGCTCAATGTAGATGTGTGCTTTAGGGTGAGATGACTCATAACAAACTCCACTGATGATATTGGTTAGTTCATCACTGGCTAGGAAAGGAGTTTAGGGGTACTGGTTCAGATGTTCACATGTACAGTGTAGGCAGTGGTATTAGTAAGTGAATCCTCCCCAAAGGGACAATTAAGGTAGCATTGCAGTGTCTCACTGAGCTTTTCCAAGTTCTGTGCAAACTTAAATCACAGCAACATATACCTCCAAGACTATAACCTACAATCTAAAAATATGTAACCTGTCTGCTAAAAATATTAGGAGTAGTTAGTAAGAATAATATGCATTAAAAGAGTAGAAAAAGAAGAGTTTGGAAAGCCACCTCACCCCTCACAAACTGGCTGGTATTTCCTCCTCTGTGCACTAGAAGAAGTAAGAGGCAGGACTCTCAGGGAGCTCTCTGACTGCTCCCACATTTGGAAGGCATCTGCGATACCCACAGAGAGAGCTGGGCACATAGCTGATTTGTATAGAAGCACTGTAATCTTATGAAGAAAAAATGGATTATTATTTATCTTTCTGAAATACCTTTACTCAGACAAAATGTCAAAGGCATATTGTGTGGTAGGAGTAGAATAAGACTCTCTGCTTTTCGCTCTGTCAAAAACACAAGTGACACTTGAGGAGTGATAAATGAGATGCAAATCTGCAATATGTGTGTGTGTACTGGCAATGGTGAGTCTCAAGCTCCCAGCCTTGTGCTAGCTGGGGGCTGCCACTCTGTAGAAGAGAACTAATGGAAAAGCAAAAATAGAGGAGCAGTAGGCATTGGTTTATAAAGAAATACTGTGTGGGACAAACAGACCAAGCTTGGCCAGTCATAAGTAGGGAAGATCAGGCATGGAAAGGCTCTAAAGCTTAAGTTGGAAGCTTGAAAGATGGGGAGACTGCTTACTAAGGAGATTCAAGAAGACTGAACAGAGGAACAATTTTCTTACTGTGACAAGCTTCATTTTTGGAGTATCTTTGAACTGCACATGGAGTGTGAGCATATAGTTCTAAACCAGTTCTGTACTGGTGATGGAGCTGGCTAGGTGACTGGCCCTAAAAAGTCTGATTTAATAATTTCTGTCGCGTAGTTTTGCATGGCTAATTGTAGTCTGCTTTTGGAAAAAGAAAAAAAGATAGGACAAAAAAGAGCATAAACAGGATCTATGACATTGGAGTCTTTCTCTTCCCTAGCTTTTAGGATGAAGTTTGTCATCCCCTATATACAGCTCGATATTAGCTGCCATGATGCATTCCTGTATGGCTCTGCAGTTGACAAAGGCATGGACAGGAAGCAGTGTGCCTTCAGTGGGATAACTGAGCTTGTGAAAGTGGCCTCAAATACCTCAGCAGCCAGTTTAGAACTGAGGCTAGAAGCTCCTAAAACTAAATCAGAGAAATCCCACCACACTGCTCATTATCACATCTCACTTCTGAGAAGGAAAATAAAGCTATATATAACTGTTTGCTTTATCTTTAGGAAGAAGATATGTGTATTTAAATTACTATTAATGAAGGCTGACGGACTAGATATTATATCTTTTT
>JAOXJM010000041.1:5944109-5986880 GCA_026413425.1 Tringa solitaria
GTCCATTCCCTCTTGTTCTATCGCTAATTGCTTGTGAGAAGAGACCAGCACCAAGTTCCAAGTTGCTATTTCCACTCTGCATTGATAGGTCAGTCTAGTGATCTCTTTCAGTGACATTTTATTTTTAAAAAAAGCCAGCATTTTTTTCCTGTGGATAGGAATTCATGTTGTGAATTAGAAACTTTCTTGGGTGCCCTAGCAGACACAGTAGAGATTGGTCATGAAACAGAAATGGTAAGGAAGAGAAAACTCTGCTATTGGTGTTGCACTGTAAATCCCTTGGCCTTCAGGAAATCAGAAGCACCCAATCCATGCTACTGGTCAGTAACTACTACATCATAAAGAAAAAGCTTTTAAAGAAGGGAAAAAAATGAGCCTAGCAAACTCTTTGGTACTTCATCTGCCTTTACACCATTTTTATACAGATCTAACTCTATTGGCATCTGGTTACTCAGGTTAAAAGGAGAATAGGCTTTTTCTCTGTGCAGTTTTTCTACTACATTTTCATTCTCTATTGTGTCATCTTTTTTTGCTAAATAATATTAAATACCTGTAATACTAAGCTGCTTGTATTAAGGTAATATATATGACAGTAATGAATTGTTCGCTTCACAGAGCTGAAGCTTTCGCAGAGACATAAGCCAAGGCAACAACAGACAAACAAAATGTCCATCCAGATGTTAATGAAACAATACAGTCCTTTTATAGTTGGGATGAAGACCTAGGGCTGTGTCATTTGACTAAAGGCAGCCATAATAAAGCAAACAGAATTGAAAGCGTTAATCTAGCTTTCATTAAATAGATTGTCTATATGTGGCATGTGCAGACTCTGTTAGAAACAGACTGAATTACAGCCCTGACAATCTCTCATGCTCCAACACTTTGTTTTAACTGGATCAACTCTCTGTTAACTAGATATATTACTGGGTTTATTTTAAAGCCACAATTTTTATTTTAATCAGAGGCCAATCTCATGTTTATTTGAAGCTTCGGAAGAATATCTTCCTTTGCCAGCAGAGAATCTGCGTCAGCTATGAATGACAAAAAAGGAAAGGTGACTCATGGCAAAGATTTGAAATAAGTCAGTGGGAACATTTGAGAAATAGGAATTTATTCCCTACCATGGAAGGGCATGTGGACTATGGGCCAAAAATGGCTAGGGCATAATTTCACTGAAGCTACATCAAGGGTAGCTTTGATTATTTGAGGTGAGGAAAACGGTTCTCAAGTGAGACACACATGGCCCGTGAAGCCTAAACATCCAAGTGCTCAGGTGAAGCAAACTGCCCGTAGTCTGAAAGAGGTCATTCAGAAAGAAAACAATATGGGCTTAGGCTAAGAGGAATGGTCAGCTCTGAATGTTGGGAAATAGGCCTATTAAGCAACTTGTTATTATGGGTTGTCCATCATGAATTTATGACATGGTGGAAAGCGAAAGCATCTTTCAAATAAGAAAAGCTATTCTTGTGTTCTTTGCTGTTTATGCAGCAAAGCTTGAGTTTGTATTCTAAGTAGTAATTATTTATAATGATGGCTTAACATGTATGGTTTTTTGTCCTCAGAGATCTCAAAGAGCTCATACAGATTACCTATAAGATTACTTTGTTTACTTTGTTGATATGAATATTTTAAGCGCAGGAAATCTTGAGCCCGTGTAGCACCTGCTGCACACCAAGTCCAAAAACCAGTCTAAATCCAATGTGAAAGGCTTTTTGTTTTCTTAGCTAGACACCATAGCTGAAAAGATGCTTCCTCTTAGATCCTAGTTCTTGGGAGACTGTTTTAATTAGGAACATGCAGTGCAATGTTTTGCCTACTGAAGGAACATAAACACGGAAGTCCTCAGTCCTAAAAACCACTGTCTCATATTCTGTTTTCTGCTCTTTAGTCCCACACAGAGTGAACCTATGAGAATAAATATCCCTAACACATGTAGACAACTTTGCTGCTGATACTGCAAACCTGAACTGCAGTCTTGATGGCATTGTCAAATCAGAGGACCGAGCTGACAGCCTTTGCACTCTTCAAGGACTGTCATTTATCTGTTATCCATGAATTTGAAGCTTCTCTTTCTCCGGTTAATAAAGAATGGCAGAAATGGTACTCACTAAAAACCTTCACACTCATATTTTGGGCTTGACACAAGCTTACTTACTTTTAAAGTGAACTAACTTTTCCTTTTTCCGCATTTTTCTTTGCTGGTGCTTTCAAGCTTTAACTCTTCAAGTAATGTAAGCTAAAGTCTGCAAAGGACATGCTGGGTGACAAGCTGTCACTGTTGTGTGGGAACGTATCTTTGTGGTGAGTTTATTGGGACCACTCTGTGTTTCTCTTTGCTCAGGGAAGCTGTACGGTGCAGATGACTTCCTCCCTGTGCTCATGTATGTGCTGGCCCGCAGCAACTTGACTGAAGTCCTTCTGAATGTGGAGTATATGATGGAGCTCATGGACCCTGCTCTGCAGCTTGGGGAAGGTAGAGTACAGTGTTTGCTCCTGGGATATTCACTTTGGAAATCACTATTTGCCTTGCTCCAGTGTTCGTTAAAGTGGGACAGGAAGACTCTGGCTGGGCATTGTGGATAAGTTTTGGCCAGGCTTTTCAAATCTGAGACTCTATAACTGTTGTTAAACACTTAAACTGTTTTTAGCATTGTGGTGCCCTTAGACACCAGGTCGAAAGGCAAGGGCCCAGCATAAATGAGACCAGAGTTGCTGGATTAGTTTAGTAACCTAAACAGAGACATCTAGTGTTCCTTGGCCCAAAAGCTGAAAAGTTAAAAGGTCTTCACCTAAAATTAAACTACTGCTGCAATCCATTGTGCAGATACTTTTATTTATTCCAATAAGAAAAGAGCCCATTTCTGAAACTGCACTGTATGCCTGGGGCCATACGTCATTCTTATGGTCACTCTACTCTTAAATTCGAGTGACCCCTTTGACAATGTTCTCTGGCTGAGTATCATAGTGAGACATAAAAAAGAAAGTTGGGTTAGAGAGGAATGTTGGGTTTGAATGTGAATATAGACTTCTGCTATTGAAGGAATAAATACCCCAAGGGACTGTGGGCCTTTAGTTTCTTAAATATAGCTTGGGAAGCAAATGCTACTAACAGTGACAGGGTTACCCACTCTGAATTAGGAACATGGATCATTTTTCACCAAGTAGTTACTAAACCAATAAAAAGATTTATTTTAGAATATTTTTTGTAAGTACTGAAGTTCTAGAAAGGGGTCCTGAACGAACAACAGCATACTAATTTTATTTATATTAAAATGGAGGTGTAAGTCTGTAGCTAAAAGCATGTCATCCCAGCACAGTGCAGATGTAGGCAGAAGTAATTACTAACAGAATGAGCAGTAGCAACACAATCATATAAGTAAGGGGTTTCTGCACAGGCTAATTTTCCTGCTGAAAAGAACTGGTAGCAGAAAAAAATGTTGTCCTAAGCACAGCATTTTGCTGACATAACTAAGCTGGTTTTGGTGACGACGCTGCCCACAGGTTCTTCATTTCAAAAGGGCACACTACCAGACTGGTTACTGAAGTCACTTGGGTTGGGGAGCTCAGGCTATTGAGGGCAAAGCCGGCTGGAAGTTCTCTTCAGTCAAAAATGCCAAGACTCTCTGAAATGTGTCCTGCAGTCAAAATTTTGTGAGGGACTTCTAGATCAAACTGGCTGAATAACCACTTCAGAAAGGAGACTGGGAATAATTGCAGATAGAAGGAATGAAAAAAAAAACCAAACATTTCAGTTAAGATAACTCGGAGATCATGAAGCCCACGGCTGAAGTGGGAACTAGCAAAAATGAACTTGTTAGGCCTTTCAAAGTCAAATGGTAAAAGGTGACTCAGGAACAGAAATAAAAGGAAAAAAGGGAGAGCAGAAGTGAGAAAACTGTGAAATTATGTCAGGTCAATATATAAAATCAATTAAATATGTCCTCCAAATTAAAAATTTAGTTTGAAAGAATTTTATAACAACATTAATGTTGATTACTGGGGCAAAGGCAAGGACAGATGATGGGAAATGACCGTGTCGAAATGAAGATACTGGAAAGTGGAAGAAAAATTAATTCTTAAAAAGGAAGTAATGAATTCCTGTCACAGGGTACTGGGAGATCTTCCTCCCTGGCTTCTGAGGGAAGGGATACACCAGGTCATGTGTCCCGTCACGGGCACATCTGACTTGACCAGAGCAGGAGAAATACTGAATGACAGATGAGGGAGGTAGTAACTATATTTAAGAGGGGGAAACTGCCACTTTTAGGCTTGTTAGCCTGTTCTTAGCAGCACTTTGTAGGAGACAGTAAAGAAAAAGAGAGTGTTCTTGGTGAATGCATACCTATGTAGTTATGGGACGGTCCTCATTGGATCCATCTGACTATGGAAAGTCAAATAGCAGTGTCTTGTCTTTGTTTGTCCTCTACTACACCAAACTTTAGTAGTGCTCTAAAAATACTGTTCTTAAATAAAATGCTGTCTTAGCCACCACATAACACAACCAGCCACAATGACCGTAGAGCTCATCAGTCTACGGGCTACTGGCTGGTGTGAGGTTTTGGTGATGTGGAAGTGCCATCTAGAGGCAACTGCAATTATTATAAAACTTAAAAACATGGAGCTCCACCCAGCTGATTGATAGGCAATTTTTATTTCTGTCAGTCTTCCTGGCACCCCGCGTGAGGGGATCACACAGGGGCCGGGGCGGTGGGCCCATGAGTCCAAAGCCTGGCCCCTTACCCCACTTCAGGCCAGGCATGATGTTGCCTGGAGGCCCCCAGGGGACCTGTCCCCATTCCTGCTGCTGCTGGGGCAGCTCTGGGGACTGACTCCTTCCCTCTTTTTGGAGGAGATCATGGCTCCAGCCTCTCAATTGTCAGCGAAGCTAAGCCCAGGAGGCACCTGGGGAAATGAGCACTTTTAATTAACCTGGTGCTGGGGCCATGCCCTAACACGGGGTTGCCCCATAACGAAAGCAGCAGCTTCTTCATATTCAACTCTGTCCTCTTATCAGGGCTTATCTTCACCTCTGTTGATGAAGCCTGTTCTTATTGTGGTCCAGCTGCTTCCCTGGCTACTGCAGTTGGTTATTTATTACCTGCCACAGCCAACACCGCAGCAGTCAGGGAGTTTCTGAGCGAAAAGAACTGTCTGTGGGCTTTTACTGCTTTATTCCATGTTTCTCTGCTTTTACCAAGATTTATCCCACAACTCTAAACAGCCCAGGAATTAATCTCAGCCAAATATCTGGGCTCCCTGTCTACTCAACAGAGGTGGAAGGAGTGGAGGGCAACTTGTCCTTGTAGGTCTGAGACATCCTTCAATGGTGCTGAGCCCACAGGGGACACGGGCTCTAGACGTTCCAGCAATGTAGCTGGAGTTGGAGGGGCTGAATCCAGGCCTTGTACTTTTCCTACAGAGTACACTACGTTTGTTACTATTCCCTTGCATTATGGGGACTGTGCAGGAGCCCAAATTACAGACCTGTTGCGCTGGTCCTGTTAAACATAACAGAAAGGTGGCCATGCCCCAAAGAATAAACCATCTGTGCTCAAAAGCATTGTTTTGGGTTGGTTTGTGAAAGCTACTTTTGTAGTGGTTTGCCTTCAGTTCATGTTTCCCTTTAGGGTATCTACAGCCTCAGCAGTCTGGGCAGTGACAATATTGTGAAGCAGAAGGAGGACACTGTGGTCATTAGGTCTTGTTTCTCTTGGATTAACGTCAGCAGTGAGGCTGAGACAGTGGGGGTGTTAGGCAGCTGCCACTGCACGGGTACAAGCTGGCAGGATGGATGTGGAAATGAATGGCCCATGCTGGTGTGATGTTCATACAAGACCTTCTCCCTTTGCAGGCTCCTATTATTTAACAACCACCTATGGAGCCCTGGAGCATATCAAGAACTACGACAAAATCACCGTCACACGGCAGCTGAGTGTGGAGGTGCAGGACTCCATTCACCGCTGGGAACGACGGAGGACACTGAACAAGGCCCGGGCTTCCCGCTCATCAGTGCAGGTAGCTGGCATTGCTTTCCAGGGAAAAAACCTGGAAGGTGAACATGCTCTCTCCATACTTTCTAATTTTTAATATGATAATTATTTTAAAACAAAACTAACCCACATCACTATTAAAAAATAAGAGTACATTATGGTGCAGGATTTCTAAATCTTAAAATAACACACCTCATTTGAAGTGCTACTAAATGCATTTTGGAATCTTGAAGTACCCTCATAATGTTATAATTTTAAATATGACATTGGAGTGGTTTCGTTGGTCATTCTCAGAAGAGGTGTGCTAGGAGTCTTCACATGTGGAGAGCTGCAGTGGGGAGGAAGAGAGCCCTATTCTCCTTGTCCTTAGGGCCTGGGGAAGTCCTGTGCTAAGCTGAGATGTGAGCAGGCGACTCAGGGGCAGTTCTTGGGTGTATAAAGCTGTAGGAGGACTTGAGACATTCCCAAGGGCCATTCAGACAGGCATCTTCCAGAGCCTGGCTTCTCCTGTCCAGCAGGGGGAAGACCCAACAATATCTGGCCAGCTTTGAAGCCCATGCTGCGTATTGCTTGGTAAAGAACTACTCCTGCACCAGTGGGAGAGGGTCACAGGAGGGATGGGTGCTCTGGGCCTCCAGCCATGGTGAGGCTGGTTGCAGGACCAGGCAGTAGCATTCTCTGCCAGCCCTATGTCCTGTGATCAAATCGTCACCCACAGGGAGGCAGCAAAGGCCACCTTTCAGGTTGTGCAGTCTTCTCATTGCAAAATTGAAAATTGTGAATGCCCAGGAGGGAAGTCTCCTGAGGGGGAAGACACAGTCCACATAGTCCTACGAAAGCATGGAGTTGAATATATTTCTCATATTGCATTCAGAACAGTGCCTGATGATCTCAGAACTTGTGAGTGGTGGATGGGTTACATCAAATATCCATCCAGCCCCGAGTGCTGCTCTGGCAGTAGCTCATAGCAAGTACCTAACATGGAGCAGAATAGCTGATCAAGCAAAAGCCACATTTCTCCAGAAGATTCCCACCACTTCAATCAGCATAAGGACAGATTTCCATTCCTTTGAATGAGGGGTAATATCAGAGACATGCAAGCCCATCCTGACAGAGGTAAACACCTTGCTGATTTGTTCAGCCTGCACACCCCTCTGGCTGCCTTAATCATCTGCAGTGGTACTCCATAAATGCAGTTTGGAAAGCCCTACTCCATATTTTGCCAGATCTCACTTCTGCTGGAGAATCTAAGTATTTTATGACCAAAATGGTGGGGATTTTTTTTGAACTTCACAGATAAAAATTAAATACACTGGTTCCACTGTGGCCAAAAGCTCTCTAGATTCTGTTCCTCATGAGTTTGGCAAGACTAAAGTCATCCCAGTAGTCATTACTGTCTGGAACAGGATACAAGTAAATCAACATCCTCAGCATAACTTCTTCTGTTTCCTTACTGATGGAAAGAAGTTTGGATGACACGCTGTTAAGGTGCTGTTTGGATGACGGTGGAATTACAACGGTCACTGCACTACCAGCCCTTTCCTGTTTGTGTGAGACAGGTGGTTTTCAGGCCAGATTGCTGAGGTTTTTGGCCTGCTATTCTGGTCTGTTACTTCTTTGCTTCCTATTTCTTCAGGAGCTGTAGAAAGGTGGGAGAAGGAACAGTTGCAGAACTGCTCACTAAGGATATTCACCAAATCAGAAATAAGCTTTCATTTGTGTGTCTTTACAGGGCTAATTATTTGGTTAAGTGTTTGTTAGTTTAAGTATGTGCTGATTCAGAGCTTGTTCATCCGAGGGAAGAAAGGATAGAATAACTAGGGCACTGGAGAATGATTGGAGGACATCTGGGAAGGTTTTGGAGCTCTGGGGCTGAATTCTACCTCCTTCAGTCCTAAGTCACTATGTTAACTGCAAGATCTATCCTCATGATTCTCTACAGGATTTCATCTCTATCTGCTTTCTGGAAATCGGTGCTCAGTCAAGGACACTTGCTTCCCGGAGCGATACCACAGCTGAGCAGCTGAGCCAGCAGTGTGCCGAAAAGTTTGAAGTCTCCCATCCCAAGGACTATGGACTCTTTGTTTATGTTGAAGACCAGTGGCTTCAGCTGGACAAAGATGCCCTTCCTCACCACATCAAAGCCTCCCTGCTGAAGAGTGAAACCAAGAAAGATTTCCATTTTATTTATAAACCAATCGAGCATAAAACCCCACCAATTCCAACTGTCAAAGAGTCAGATTTTCTCTAAGGGCTCTGATGCTCTGTTGGTGTATTTGCTGTCATCCTGGAAGGGCTGGATAGTTTATCTCATGAGATACTCTGGTATCTGAGAGCTCAGAAGGTCTCTGGAGAATGGCCTTTGACATAAGGCAGATGTGCTAATTTAGATGCTATCTGAATTCAGGGCATTTCTCAGCAGAGTTCATTTGCAGAAATAAAAGGAGCATTCAGGAGAACATTCACACTCTGGAAAACTTGAAGTATCAAACGTCAGAACCTCCCGCTGGCAACTAGCCGGCGTCACAGAATGTAAGCGGACAGTGGAGAAAAATCCAGAGATCTTGCAGAAAAGTGGACATTTACTGCATAATAAATTATGGCAGGTGTGAATCACCTCTGTGCAGAAGGCCTGTGAAAGGTCTGCATACACCTCAATCTGTTTGAAGGTAAGACTGTGTTTATGCCTTACAGTATCTGTTCACCCAGTTTGCATAAACTGAGTCTTGTCTGATGTACTCAGTGATAGGGCTGCCACCATTCCATCTCTGTCTTGCTGTCTACAACATGACATTGCCTTCAAAATCCACGTAATTCCAGACCATACATGACGATCCTGTGTAGTCACTAATAATACATTTTCTGCCACCTATTTGTCACTGAAATCAGTGTTTTTTTCTTAAAGGTTGAAAGTCTTCACCATCAGTTTTACATGTACAGCAGTTTTAATCACATTGGTTGTATGATAGTGTCTGGTTAATTGTATATTTATTTCCATGTGCGATATGGTGCAATTATTTTAAAATAAGCATTTGTAAAGAATTTAATAATTTGAAAGTCAAAAAAGAGCTAGAATTAAATACCTGCCCCTTTTCACCTGGATGTCATTTTCTCTAGTGTTTTCGTATCTACAAGTCCCACCAGATTATTACTTTAATAAATTCAGGCTGTTGCAGACAGAACTTACTAATTCTCCTTTCTACCTGTGCTTTCACTCATTCAGTCATTGCAGACTCAAATTTCCCTGCAAAACTGAATTCCCACAGAACAGATTGAACCAATGCAAAAAAACTTCTCACAAAATTTGAAAACAGTTTTTCAGGACTGGATAATGAAAGCGTGAGCCTTAATTTCAAGACAGATCCATGTCTTCTGGGTGCCTTCATTCCAGCAAGATTCCCACTATCAACACATGAGACTGGATTGTCTGCATGCAGGAGGCAAGCAAGCTCCACTGCAGCCACACAAGCTTGAGATCAGACCTAGCAAAGCTCCGATTAGAAGAAATGGATGTATTACTGCAGGTTTTGCTCAAAGCTGCTATTGTTTCCTCCTATTCACGTTCAAAAAATAATGGTGCCACATTGGGCCAAGTCGCCCAAGGTTCCTGTCTTACTCCTGAACCTCCAAAGGCAAAATGGTGTTGTGTGTAGCTGGTCATTCTCTCAGTCCCTGGGGCATGAAATATCTATGCCTACATGCCCCAGCTGTAGCGTGGACTGGCCAAACCTGCATACAGAGAGCAAAGCAGTGCTGTGTCTCCGCCAGCACGGGCTGTGTACATGTCTTTTTAGGAGGGAAAGCAACCAAGAATGAGGAACAGTGAATAACAGCAATCTTGGTTTTGAGGACATCATGTGCAGACCTTGCAGCATGTGACACTAGCACAGTGCTGAGTCCAAATGCATGGTTATTTCTGCTCAAATGCAGCTGTCAGCACCTCTGCCTTGCAGCTGGGCATCAGACCCAGGATGGTGGAGCAGAACCCCCTCCTTGTGCTGCCATTAGCCTCTTGCAGGGCAGTGTGCTCCTGCTGGGAGCCCAGGCTGCCCTCAGGGTGGCACTCAGGATGCCGTGACCTGAGATATAGGTTTCCAGTACTGACCTGCCCCTCTCCATCCCCAGGGAGGTGCCCGCTGACTAGGATTGGGGCTGTCCCTGGTGGTCCCCACTGTAGAAGTGGGATGTGCCCTCAGGGAGATCCCATGGTCCTGGAGCTGATGGCCTCACTGGCCCAATAGCAGCTTCCCCATGTCTATCCTGGAGGCTGCTGCAAGGACATCAGCTCTCGCCCTTCTGCCACCTTGCCCTGGATGTGATGTGCTGATGGCTCAGTGCTGGCTCTCACCAGTGGGCTGGGTACAGGGTCCCCTGGACACTCCAGCTGTGGGGCAGCATGTCCACACCCTGCCCTGCTCCTCATCCCACCGCCATCCCCCCTCCGGTGGAAGCACTGCCAGCAAATCCCTGACTCTTAGCACAGAGGCTGGTTGTCCTGTTTCCACTGTAGGTCTCATCCCTGCTATCCTTATGTCCTTAGGGCTGATCTGCTCTGTGTTGGCCATACTGAGGACAATCTTATTTGTCATCCCTGGGGCTGTCGCAGCAGCAGGGTCCAACCTCTGGGCAACATCAATCATGAACCTTCCTTTTTTCTCAGATCTAACACCCACCCACCCCCTAGATCCTCCATTTTGCACCCGCCCTCACAAAGGAGACACCCCCATCTGCTTTTCACCTCCCTTCCCCACCAAAACCAGGGTCAAAACTAACTCTCTGGCCTGCCTCCCACTGGTCTCCTCACCCTCCTTGGTAACACTGCAAGCCATGTACCCACCTTGCTCCCCACCACCCGAGTATAGGTATCACACTGCATGGGGTCCACGTACAGCAGGATTGGGGGGCCCCAGTGCCAGACCCAGAGATGGGGTGGGGTGTCTCACCAGCAGCTTAGTTCTGCTGTGGCTGCTGCAAGCTATTTTAAGCCCCAGGAGCAAAGATGTGTATGTCTGCCAAAGTCCTTGGCCTGATCAGGTTATCTTTATACTATAACATTTACAGTTAATGAGCCTACAGTAATCTGATGAGGATAAGGCTAAAGTAGAAACATGCAAGGAAGGAAGTTAGGAATCATCTTCTGCCGGCTATTTCCGGAAAGCAACTGGACTTTGCACAGGCCAGGGACAAGCAACAGATTAATGAAGTGAATCGCTCCGTCCCCTCGCAGCGTCCTGGGACATCTGAGTCAGCAGCTGGACCTCGGGGCAAGGGGAACTGCGGATCGTAGGGCTGTTCAGTGGGGCACATGGAAACCGTGATAGCGCTGAACCACTGCAATCCAAACAGGCTCAGACTAAAATTTGCCAAAGCCTAGGCCCAAAAATCAGACCCGCAGGTCCCAGTTTTCAAAATGCGTGGAGTACCAGCTGAATTTCTGTGGGCTTTTACAGAGACTCTCAAACTGTATATGCAACATTTTCCTCCGGCATAACAACTGCAAAGCTCTGATTTGATTTGCAAAGGTTGCCACGGCTCTCCTGAACTCAGATTATTGGCAGGAATGCGAGTTCCCGTGCCTGGTGGCGAGCTGCCTGGAAAGAATTCCCTCTGCTGGGGCTCGGTTCAGAGCAGGGCTTTCTTGGGGGCTCCAGGGCACCTGGCCTCTTCAGTCACAATAGCTCAACATACATCTCTGGGACACACGGGCTCCTCCAGGGCCCTACCACAGCTCTCCCTTGTCAGGGAACCAGAGCTGGGAGATGACACAAATGAGGGGATCCTGGAGGACCCAGGACAGATGGCTGCCGCCTCTCCAGGCTCACAGCTCTGCAGTGGGACTCGGGCTCTGCCTGCCCTGGGGTCATGCAGGAACAGCCTGTCTGGAAGAAACATGCTGCTGTTTTGGTGACCCTGGAAAAGCTCTGAGTCTCCAGCGTGCAGAATGCTGGAGAGGTTCAGCATGTCTCCATCTGCAGCCTGGTGCCCAGGGTTCTGTGCTGCCTTGGGCTGGTATCTGACATTTCAGGTGATGAGAAAAAAAAAAATCAAATATGGGAATTAAATGGGCATTTTTAAATGCTCTGTGGGAATTCATCCATTTTTGTCATGGGGTTTCCTTATGCTGCACCCAAGGCAAGGAGGAAATTGTTTGGTGATCTGTGGCCTCTCCTGGTTAGTCAAGATGGTCACGCCCTGACTCATGCTCTGGCTCTCACATGACCCATCACCACACAAGAGTGTTTCAGGAGACTTTGACCAAGTAGGGTTTTGCAATCCTGCCAAGGCCTCCTCAAACACCCATTTGCTGAGAAACATTGGGCAACACTCACGTGCTCACAAGGGAAGGATCCTAGTGTGAGAGAGAGGAAGAGCAAGACCTCCTGAACCTGGCAACTTCTGCAAAGAAAAAACAAAAAGCCCGAGTGGCCACTTCGTGCACAGAGCTGGTTTAATGCCACTTTGCACGCACTGATGGGATCTGTCAATAATTTACTGAAATAATTACACTGCCAGGTCACGTATAACCTAAAATAAAACCCACTGAAATCAAAGGCAGTCAGTATTCCTGCTGACTTCAAGAGCTTTTGGGCATCATCATGTATCAGTCACCAACTGTACTTTGAAACCCAGCACAAGACTGGCTTTTTTCCACAGGCTTGTGGAATGATTGAGGCTGGCAGGCAGCCCTGGAGGTGGCTGGTCCAAGCCCTGCTCAAAGCAGGGCTGACTCCCAAGGTTGCTCAGGGCCTTGTCCTTCCAGTGCTGCGAGTCTCCAGGGTCAGAGACCCCACAGACCAGGCCCCTATTCCAGCCTTTCAACCCATTGCACTGTGAAAATCATTTTCTTCCTGTCCAGCTGGTGCAAAGGCCCTGCCTGTCCCACCAGAGTCCCGTCCTCCCCCCGTCCCCCCCCCCCTTGAATGAGTGTTGCAACTGTGGGACACTGGCCAGCTCTGCCCATTCTCATGCATGGGATTACACAGCTGTAACATTTCTGCTTTCTCCAGTCTCTTTTGGGGTCTCGTGTCCCCGGGAAGGATTCAGAGCTGCCTGAGCTCTCAGCACAAAATGCTGCTTAGTCAGGACTTCAGCTTCAGGTTCCTTTCCCTGTGCTGCTCCTCCATCCTTGCTCTCCCAGGGCAGAGGCCTCCAGGCTCCTGCCCTGAGATGGGCCCTGCTGCACAGCTCTGACCGTAAGCCGTCCTGGTGAGAGAAGATGCAGCTTGGTTTGGAGAGAGCTAAAATACTACTACTTACCAAAATCTCTAAAGAAGTTCATTACCTCCAGCTCTAGGCAAACTACCTTCTGCCTTATTGCTAGTAGAGACGGGAAGGCGGTTACACGCTCTCCAAACAAAACCCTGTCCAGGTTAATTTGCATTATTTATATTATTTGCATTAGAAACAGTCAGCATACAGTGTACTTACGGAGGCTGATCATGACTTCTGCCCCTCCGGGCCCTCTCAAAGGAAAGGCGGTGAGCTGCTGTGCGCAGCAGGATGTTGGGTGGAAACACACGGCAGATTTGGCACAGAACAGCTGGGAAAAGGGCCTCGAACTCTGTTTCTAACAATAAGGAAGAAGAGGACAGGAAGACCTGGCTGCCGCACATGTCACTCCTCCCAGAGGTTACGGATAAACACACCTATTCTGCTTAGGGAAGGTTTTTGTAAATAACACAGACTCAACTTTGCCCCATTCTGCCTGGTGATAATTTGCCAGGAACCTGACATTTTTCTGTATTTTGCACAAGTTATCCCCACACCCCGGAGTTCTAGGAATGGCAGCTGCGTGCCTGCAGGAAGAGTGAGCGTGTCTGCACTTACCCAATACACCGCAAGATGCTCTGGCGTAAGACTGACCTTGCACAATCCTAAAACATTTCTGTTAGCATCTCAAAACAAGCAGCCTGCTGCAGAATCACGCCTGCGTGGTGCTATTTGGAGGCCTTAAAACAAATGCATTGATCAGTGCAGGTGAAGGTTGTTGGGTTTTTTTTCTTCTGCGGCGCTGCTCCCCGAGTGACTGCAAAGGAAATGGGTCGCTGGATACAAACTGGCAATTCAATAGCCCGTTAATGCTTTTTGTGGGGCATGGATAAGAGCCAGCTGCATCTCAGATGGGATTGTGAGTGTACTGACATCTTCAGATTGCCTCTCTCCTTCATTACAGCCCTTCCCTGAGGGAAGGAGGACTTTATTTCCCCTCTGCATTCTAGAGATGAAAATCCGAAAGACCAAGAGCCTCTTCTGAATACTTCAGAAGAAAATGAGTATTTTTAAGGGGTGAAGAAAATTGTTAGAACTATGAACTGCTGAGGCTAAGTGCCTGAGAAGCAGGCTCGATTTCTAGGGCAGAGAACAATTCTAAAAGCAGAAATGTGTAAAACTTAGCAGATTTAATGTATATATTAAAACAGGGCTCTGAGGGGGTCGTCTTCCCTGTTCTTGTAAAGTGATTGAGGGCTCTTGGTACACTCTTCCGTGACAGCAGCCAGGCTGCCTGAAAGCTGTCCTGTGTGGCCAACCCTCCCTCTGCCATTGGGGGAACACCTGCAGCACACTTGGGCACACAAGAATTTCATAATGACTTATTTTTAGATTTCTGCTGAAAAAAAAATTAGCTTTACAGCTGAACAGAAACAAGAAGGAACTGAAAAGCATTAAGTATCTGAACTTTCAACAACTCCCAAGGTGTAAATTTTCATTTCTTAATTCAGTAAAGCCAAGTTCCCCATACTTCTTACCTTATCCCATCCATCTTGACACTAGATGTTCTCTGGGCGTTTCTCTCATTCCCTCCCTCAGCAGAGAGCTGAAAACGCTAATGCTCCTGCCTTTATCTGCCTCTTCTTTAATAAAATGTAATTTCAGTTAGAACCCTACAGCCCCTCTCCTCCGAGTGGAACGACGCAGAACTCCATCCTGCAGACACTGCCTTAGTTTTCTCCAATGCTTTCTTTTCCCATGGAGATGAGGTAATTTTGCATATTCCAACATACTCTGGAAAGAATCCCGAAGTACCTCTCTACCCTGTCCCTACATGTAAAAAGGTACGAGCAACCTGAAGCTATTTGAAATCACCTCATAACCTCTGATTTGTTCCCCTGCTTGTCATTAACTGAGTCACCTCTAAGGAGTGGTGCCTTTGAATGCGATTTTGCGCTTTTGGTTTTGGATTTTTCGGTTGTTGTTTGTTTTGTTTTGGATTTGGGGTTTTTATTTTTTGAGATGACCCATTTCATAAAAGGCTTAGGGAGATAAATAACCTTTTAATGCAATGTCATAAAATTAATTAGCTCTCATTCATCTTCAAGACACAAGATGTATTACACTGTATTGCCCTGTAGGTTGACAAAACTGTCAACTTTATTTTTATTCACAGGCAGTTGCTGTACTCTATGACTTCCCACAGGTTTGTTTGTATATACATTTAATTATAGCATACTAGTGCTAGATTTACAGCATTAGATATTTGGGTTTTTTCTTTGGGAAACAG
Organism: Tringa solitaria; assembly: GCA_026413425.1. Lineage (NCBI taxonomy): Eukaryota > Metazoa > Chordata > Aves > Charadriiformes > Scolopacidae > Tringa > Tringa solitaria. The sequence continues at coordinate 5,959,599 of JAOXJM010000041.1, forward strand.
TGCTTTCTACCCACAAAGACTGTTACTGTTCACAGTTTAACTGCGCTGTTCACATCTGATAGTTCTTGAATGCAACTCATTTCTTTAAACTGTTAAGGAGTTAAAGCTTAAAGAACAAGCTTTGGTTTCTTCACTCTTCAACCAATCCGCAAATTAGTCACTGTAACTGAATTCGTTAACTTTTTTTAAAAAGCTAATAGCAATATTATAAATTTTTTTTCCAGGATTAATGTCTTAATGTTTAAATTTAGCATAGATTTAGCAATCACTGATAGGTATAGGTGGCTTGTAGTGTTCATCCAGAGATTCTTAAAAGCATTGCGCTTCGAAACAAACCATCCAGCTTGAAAGCTCCAGGTGGTCACCAAAATGCCTCTATCAAACCAGCAGGCTGTCAGCAGGTGGGGATGCAGGGGAGAGCGCTGCCAAGCGCTTTGCTCATGGTCAGGAGCCTCGGCTCCCAGCACAGTTCCAGTAGAGTGGCTGACTCTTCATGTTGCCATGCACGTAAAGTCTGGGTTACTACAGTTATGAAAAGTTATCACTCGTAGTAAGGGTTATACTAAGGACTGTTGTTTCCATCAATACCCAAGGCACACTTGATCCATGGCCAGGCGTATTCTGCAACAGAGAACAATAATGATAAGAAACTCTTCATGTGCTCTGCTCTCAAAACTATTTCCCAAACTGACTGTAGCAGGATGCCACCAGGAGTGGGGGCAGCAGTTCCTCGCCTTCTGGGTTGCATGTGCATACTCCTAAACTACCAGTCCAGCCTCCCACCCCCTACCCCCCTGCTTTCCTCTCTCCTTTTAATTCTTCTTGCACGACTCACAAGCTGGAATCCCATCCTCTACCACAGACTCCCAAGACAGAAATTCAATACCATGCTTCCCTTGCCCCTGCTACATCACCATATGGGTCAGCCTGGACCATTATTTCCCTGCTTTCCTCCCACATGCTCACAGTTTAAGGTCCTAGGACCATATTCCCTTTCTGCACCAGAACCCAGCAGTGCTCTGGTGTTCTGAGCCAGCAGCTCAGAGGGGAGAGGAGAAAATACAGCAGCTCCCAACCTTGCTTCAGTGTAAGATCATACAGGGCAACACCCATGTAAGACGCGCCAGTCATGCTATTTTATGTTATGCAGGGCAGTGGGATCCTCCAACTGGCTATAATTTCCCCTGAGGGTCTTCAACAAGGAAATTAAAGGGTTTCTGGGAACTGGATCATCATGAGTGGGAGGGAACTAATAATGATGTGTTTTACAAAATTAGCATTCATACCTTTAGTCATAATTTTACTGACAAAATAGTCAACAGACCAGAACAAGTGAGAAGCTTTGTCACACTTCATCTGCCTATTAGTTTCTGCTTTTCTAACCACAGTGTATCTGGGAACTTGTTACCTGTCTATAGGGTATCCACCTTCACAAACGTTGACCAAGGCATACAGCTGTCTCAGTGCATATTCATACTGAAATAAACAAACATTGTTAATAATTTCAGTGATGAAGAGCAGGTATGATTTACCCAAATTATGCAGGTTTACTAAATTATGCAAGTAATTTAAAGATGTGTTTATTTACTGCTCTTGACAATCTAGTACTAGGTTAAATGGATCTTCTGATTAATTTGCTCTTTAAATTTCATTAGGTAAATTCAGCTGTTGTTGCACAAGACCGCCTTAGGCAAGGCTCACCTACCTAACCAATTTCATTCAAAAACACCCACAAACAAACAAACAAAAAACACTAAAGAGGAACTAAAAATTTAACAGAGTAATGTGGCCTCCTAACAGCCTGGCTGATTAGAAGCTCCAACTGAAGGAGGGCAGCTGCTTTTGACTTGTATACAGGACTTAAATCTTCACTAACTGCCAGACAATTCCATTGCTTTCTGCTAAAATAAATTAATTTGCTGTTGACTCATCCTACCACACACCACTGTCTGCTTAAGTTATCTTGCCTGACATCAGGACTGGGTTTTCTGGAATAGGAATTGACCTCTCTTACTCTTGTCTAAACAGTGGTTAGCAAAGCAGGATTTGATCCTCAACTGGGATTCCAGGAAGACTGGACAGTAATAAACCCCTTAAACTAAAAAGTGGCTCTTAGGAATTCAACGAGACTATGGAAGTAGAGCTAGGCTACTGCAAGGAACTACGCAACACACAATCCTAATGTAGAAATCCGAATGTACTAGGATGATGAATTCACAGTGATGGTGCTGTTTTGCTAGTAGAGATGTTTCAAGAAGAAATACAGCATAACATTTAATATTGGGATTTTGGGGGAGAGAACCAATGAAGGGACAGCACTAACTAGTAAAAGGTAAGGATTATTGCTGGTTTTATTTTTAGTAATCTTCTCACCTACCTACAGGTGTAGTGGAAGTGGTTTCCTGCTTTCAAAAACGTTACTCACACCCTCCAAAACTAAGCTGCCCCAAGCTAGCTTTTTAATAAAAGCTGATTTTGCAGACCTGCTTATGACTACTGTGCTTGTTTTACCAGTACGTGTATCAGGTTATATCTAATGCTTGACTTACCAAGGGCAAGTGCCAGTTGAAGCAATGAGCTTTGAAGTGGTTCACCGCTGACTGGTAGCAGTCATAATTGCTGATGGTCAGTCTGTCTGACAGAATTTGGTTGGTCTGTTCTTTCGATCCTGTTACTAACATGATGATCTTTCGCATGGATTCTTGGATAAATTCTTTCACCTGCACATAAAGCAAGAACTTAAAACATGCTTTTTCTAAACCTAATTTGAAGACTTTGAATTAAATTTCTCTTTCTTTAAACCTCCTTCAACTCCTGGGCTCTTTAAGGAACCCAGCTTTACTACCTACTTTTAGCACAGTCTTTTGGAACTGTCTCAACACACAAATGAAAATTAGGGAGACAGAAAGTCAGACTCCTGGCACCCAAAATCACTCACTGTCCTTCTAGTGTTCTGCGAGGAGAAAGACAACACCAGTACTGGCTACCATTCTGCAGGAGCTATTTGATTTGGGAGACTTCAGTTCTACTGAGACCAAGAGTAACTCCTCCCAGCAACAACCCCTGTGGCTGCAGATGAAGAGTTTCCTGACAATAAAAGCTGTTAGACTGACTTTTGCATTTGCTTACATTTGCTTAGGTAAACCCTTCTGAATGTGCCTTCTGTAACATATGGCTGAATTTTAAAGGAAGAGTAAACCATTAGCTAGAGATTACTAGTCTGAAGGGTAATTTTGTTGCAATTTTCAAAAACTGGAAGCAATCTCTCGATCTGACCTGACGGGTAGTTTAATTTTATTTTTTTTTTGCTTACCTCCAGGTGTGTTTTCATCTCTGCAGCAATCTTCTTAGCCTCATGAATGTCATTGGTAGCCATCAGCTTTCGCTTCATGATTGCAAGAGGCACATCTGGACTAGGAGTCAGGTCATAGTGTTCTACAGGTGGCAGAGAAATGGGGACAGCTTTCTTCCCCATGCCCTGGAACTGCATCACTTTCATGGAGGAGATGCTCTGAAGTTTAGAAAGAAAACAAATGGAAACTGTCAGCCACTCCAGCAGGTTGCCTGTCTTTGCTTTGCCATGCAAACCTAACCCTCTAAACTTCTTTTATTAGAGAAAATAAAGGAGATCATAGGGTTCTAAGTATGTGTGCACAGGCACGTTGGGTTTTTTAATACAAGGTCAAGGCTGCCAAAAATCAGGGAACTTTTATTTCCAAAACTCACCGAGGGGGGAAAAAAAGACAAAAGACCGTCAGGTTAAGTAACCTGACTTTTTTTTTTTTTTTTTAACAAATATTTAATTTGTGCTTCTATTAACACATCGAATAATGGGACTATTATAATGATATGTCACCTCTCAGCTCTTTCCATTTGAGGGATCAATGTACTTAACAATTCTTTAATATTCATAACATGCCTGGAAGTGATAAATACCCTTCTTATACTTGACTGAAGTGTTAAATCAGTGGCAGAGCTTGGAGGACAATTCATATCCTGACTCCTTTTATTAAAGCATAATACAAGGCTGCATGTCCTTTAGCATCAGGACCATCATCCTTTAAATCTTAAGTGGTCTTCTGAGATGAAAAGTTTCATTTCCTAAATCAACCTTGCCTTGCTTTTTTGTTTGGTTTGGTTTTTTTGTTTGGTTTTTGTTTTTAAAGGATGAAAGTATATGGCACAAAAGGTTTTAAGATATCCCTGACCAGCAAGCCCACTCAAATACATACTCTGTTTCCATACTGCATCACATGGCTGGTGTTAGTGCGTTTCTTCACGAGCTGGAACTGCTTGTGGAGTGTTTCTTTTCTTAGATCCTCCTGCATAAAGAAACTTCCATGGGGTCACAGCTACTTAAATTCAGCTATTTTAAAAATGCAAGGAAATCTGGAAAAGGTCTTAGCTGCCATTATGTACAAGGAAGTGTAGAGCAAGAGCTATACAACCTTTAAAATACAGTGAGTTCACTATTTAAGGATCCCTGAAGCAGAGGTACAACTTACTGAACTGTCCCAATTTGTCTAACAAATTTGGAGATGTGGTCTCAGATTAGCAAATCAAGATTACGTGAATTTGAAAACAGATTGAAAACAGATGCTTATAAATAGCAAAAGGTTATGTTTCTGAAAATTTCATAAATAAATTTAGTTGCTCAAACAAATAAAGACTATATATGGTTCTGAATAGTAGATAAATATTTTACCAACTCCATTTGTTGATTTCAGTCTCGTAAAAAAACCCAAAGATTTTCATAAATCCTGTAAAAGAGCTATTTTTAAAAAGCCTAGTGCTTTTTTTTCCATGCTAAAACCTCATGTAAAACTTACCATATCTGAATCTTCCATCCAATTCACACTGTACCAGTCCCCAAGATAAGTCTGCCTTTCATCATCATAGTAACATGCATAAGATGACTCTCTGGGATTGGCAGCTGTTGTTGCATAAACTGTAGACAAAAGGAAAGTTTCGGTTTTTTTCTTATTTTTAACCCCCTACATGATTTAGTACTTCGCTGCCTGTGATGTATTTACCCAAGTATTTTGGCTTTCAGTCATTTACTTCGAAATAGCAGGAAGGAAAGAAGCCTGTTAATCACTGGTCAGTCAGCCTCAGTGCTGTTATAAAACCTCCTTCCTTGCTGCCAAATGTGAGGTCTAGGATGCTTAAAGAACATACGTTTCTGGGAGGAAAATCTATTCAAATAACTGCCTGACAACACTGTGCACTGATAACCATTAATAGTCATTTTATTTATTACAATAATAAGGACTTCTTTCCAAACTTGGAGTACAATGCATAAATCATCTTTTATTTCAGAAAATGCCACCTTCTAAGGTAATACCCTTTCTTGGATACACTGAGAGAAAAGCAAAACAAACTTCTACAACATCTCCCCCAAGTGCAGTGTTCCTAGTAAGTAACACAGTAGAAATACTGTAAATACGTCTTTACAGGTTTTATTAAGACAAAAGCTATTTTGACTTTTTGCCAAAGTCAACTCATGTAACTGAAGGAAAGTCCAGGTTTCAAAATGAAAGAGTGTTAGGCATGTTTTCTGTAGCTATAACGTTGTTTCTACTTAGAATGTACATGAAGTTCAAAAGCCTCAAAAAAGTCTCAAATGTTGTCTGTGCTGCTCTTAGCACCCTTTAAAATGCTTACTAAGTAACCAGTTAAGCTTTGTAGTTCACCATTGAAGGCTGCCAAAGACAGCTCTGTAGTGCAATACATAAACTGTCAATTTTCCGCCTTTGTAAGTCTGTGGGAGAGCTGGTTGTAAAACCAGAGAGTCCCTGGACTGGAAATTTCTAATAGAACAAACTTTGAAAAATGCCAATTCACTGAGCATTTATTTTGAACAATTTTCAATATGAAACATTCTGTGTGAACTTTGTTTAAATCCTTGATAGGGCTGTAAGAAGCCTGGGTGGCTGCCAGGCACTGTACTCTAGCGCCAAAGACCCAGGAAGCCATGGACAGGCACATGGTTGGTTTTCCCTGGAATCACAGCTTCAAAACTACAAGAAAGCCAGAGCACTCGGTCTCCCTGCCACAGAACAGGAGCTTGAAAAGACTGTGGCTCCTCGTCCTAATCATGGCTGAGCTCACAGCTCTGCAACAGGGAGCTTAGAAACCCTGAAAAATCCGAGTTCCGCTTTCCGGGGTATTGTACAAATGGGTGTAGCAAAACTGCCTGGCAATGATGTCTCTGAAGTGCCTTTGCTTCTCAATGAAACTGAGGGCAGGAACTTCACACCTGCTCTTAGTGGGCTAAGAAATGTTAGCGTAACAACTACCAGTTCAGGGCAACCACACAGTTCCTAAAAAGAAGTACTTTTTCAACTTCTCATTTGCAAGAAACTGAAAGCCTTGTTAATCTTTATAACACTCCATTAATGCTTTAAAAGGAACTTCCCATAAATGGAAAATATGACTTTCTCTAATTCTTGTGCTTCCCTGCTAAAACTGTACAAAGCGCATTGAACCTGTTCTTGAAACGGTATCTGTTTCGGTCGTGCCTGTGACAACCTGTGACATTTAAGTCCAGTAAGTTAACTGATTGCTCACCATTTATATTATCAGCCAAGTGATTCATCATAGATCCAGACTCGCATGCTTCAATGTAAAACACCATCTATAAAATAAATCAGAGACTTATAGAAATTCCATGAGGAAACAGAGAAGTCCTTCAGTACTTTTCAGCTACAGCTAGTTGGTCTGTACTGCTATCCCTGAAACAAAAGCTATCCAGAATGCTACAAAATAAAACACAAAAGCAAACAGATCAATTTTCATTTTTGGGAACTAAACTCTGTGGAAAGGGAAAACATAATCACAATGAAAAGATGCTATTAATCTCTATAGAATCCACAGGGACCAACTGACTGACATCCAAAGCACAAATGAAATACACAATTGCTCTTTAGGCACAGCAGTGTGCCACTACTGAATGTCGCATTTCCAGAACCAGTGGCCCCATAGGTGTCCCTAACTACAGCCAGCCACAGACAGGTTACCACAGAAAGTTGCTTTAGAAATGCAAGCTACTAAAATGTTCTAAATATTATTTTTTCTGCTTAAAATGACTTGTGATGAAATAAATGCACAGAATTTTCTGACAAGAGGTACAGCCTCTTAAACTACATCAGTAACTGTAAGAGAAACATGAGGTCTACCCAAACTTCCTGCAGTAGCAGTGCAGTCTGAAGTGAACAAAGCACAGGAAGAACAAGTCAGGTATATATTATGAGGGTGCAGTAGTTAACGGATGTTATTTCTCCACGATTGGTCAAAATATATACCGTTATCGAAAGGTAGCACACTACAGCTCAAGATTGACTGGAAATATACAGTAAACTAAAAATGGAAAGAGAAAATTTGGAGAGGATCAGTCCTTGTAAGTGCAAAATCCTAATCCAAATTTCATTGCATGGCAACAGCTTCCTCCTCCTTTAAACAACTCTCAAAATAAAGACAAATCACCCTCTCTCATGCCAGCTACTCTTCTAAATTCAAAACTGATATGCTTGTTTACCTGCCGGTATTTCTTGTGATGATACATGTACCAAATAGTCTTATTCAAGTCCTTCACATGAAGCTGTAAAATAAGAAGGCTTGTATTAAACCCACTTATGTTCAATAGACATACAATTCACTTAATAGGAATAAATGCTAACTCTTGTGAATATGTTTACTGTTTCCCATTAAATTTATCCAGTGCTTTGCCCTTCTGAAATACGTTTTAGTATTTACCACTCTGGAAAAGATGAGTAATGGTCCCAGATGATATGTACAGTAGCCCAGAAAGCCAAGTCATAACTGTGTGAAACAGTATGTACCACGAAAGTCCAATGAAATACTAAATGACATAACTTAATCTCAACTTGAATTTTTAAGATTGAAATGGGAAAAAATCCAAACTGGGGGGATGAGGAGAATATTGCTCCTTTTCTGCCTCCCCCCTCAATATGGCAGTGCATCAAAATATTTTTGTGTTTTACGTTTTTTACTTATTATTTTAGCATGCCATTAAAAGTATGTTTTTTATGACAAAGTAACCCCCGCAAAATGCTTACATCGTCATCAGGAAAAGCCAGAAGTCCTGGAGCTCCATGGTCAGTGAAATAAACAAACACATGATCCTTGGGACCACTGTAATGAAAAAAATTGCAAACAAATTCTTTCTAACCACTCCAACCTAATCTTCATTACAACAACAATCACCTGCTTCTCAACGCCAAGACATGTCAATATTTGAAAGTAATAAAGTTGAAGCATTTCCTCCACTTGGTAATATTTTTTTCCTCCCAAAGCATACTACTTTGGGTGATCATGAGAGGAGATGAGTGTCTGCAGAAGGAATGAGAACGGGGATATAGGCGAGTCCTTCAAGTATGGGGAATACAGCAATTACACTTCACATTTCAAACTGCAAACAAATTGCTGGTCAGGCAGGGGCTGGTACATTGAGTATGGTGGAAGCACAGTTGTTTTTTAATGCCTACCTGAAGAATCTGTTATATTGTGGGCATTTGTAGGAATCTGGTAAAAAAGGAATGCTTTTAGAGCTAAGTTATACTAAGGCACTAGTAACACAGGGATAAACCATAAAAACACACACTACTGTTGTGATCTGCCTGGCCATACTCAGCCAAATCAACATCAGCCTCCATCTCCATGAAGAACTGATGTGTGTGCACACCCACCCGTTAGGCTAGACAAGGCATTTGCACTAAGTGGCTGTGCAGCTGGTTGAGCACCACACACTCACAGGCTTGGATTCCCCAACATCTGTGCAGTACACCACTTGCTGTAGATTTTTACTGCACTCTAAACCAGACAGATCGTGTTTGGGTGATATTAAGGCCTTGCCCTAACAGCCAGATCTGCAAAGGGGTTTTGCTTTTACACTGTATTCAGGGACAATTAAATATGTGAATGGATTGGAAGGAGACACCCAAACCCTCCTCTCTTCCTCTGTATCCATGGGTCCAGAAATCTGATTTTGCTCTTGCTCTTTCCTAACTGTGAAGAGGTGCGTCTGCAACAGCTCAAGAGGACACTGTCCAGCCTTCTGCCTGGCCGATAACCTGCTGGTTAGGGAACAACCTGAAAGACAATCTAGAAGCTTTTTGGGCAGAGGATAATTGAGTTCTTGTCCCACCCAATAGCAGAAGTCAGGCTACCTGGAAATTCACACAACAGAACCTAACAAAGAAAGGTAGGGTGTTACTTTCCTGGCTCCCACTCTTGAGCCTAAGTGCAAAAAATTCAACCAAGGTGAAATACAAATAAGACTTTTATAAGTGGGTTCAAATAAATCATCTTCCTGAGTAGCTAAGAGTCTCTGGCCCTCTCCGTAGCCACTCCCTTATTTGACTTAACAACATCAAGCTTTCACAGGCGAGGTGTACTCTGAAGAACTTTTATTTAAATGAAAAATGCTTTATAGTCGCCTCTTGACTCATTCCAGCTACTAGAAGAGAACAATCAAGTAACTGTGCAGCAATTTACTAACGTTTTGCCAGTATGCCTTGCATATATCATTTTCGATCTCAGCTTTTCAGGGTGAAGTTTAAACAATGGAAAGCAATAGCTTATTCAACTACTGTCCTGTTCCTTCATTTTTTTCAGTTCTCCCCAATACCAGGACAGGATTCTTCTCTTCTGTTTCATTGCTTTGTCTCTAAAATTATACTGTCAGATGAAGACTGGCACTTATTCAATTTTTCTTTAACTAGGTTAGTTCTTTGAAATGGTCAAATTTAAATTCTTAAAGGTTTTACAGGAAACACTGTAAATAGAAATATATAACATGATGCAACTCTTTACCAGCAGTGCTGAGTCAGAAATATAACACACCTTAGTAAATATGAAATGTACAATTTCATGCAATTATTTTCTAAATTAAACTTCTCTTACCTTTTCAACACTTTTCCTGATCCCACTCCCCTCATTGCTTCTGCATCTCCTCTGAGAACAGCAAGGAAATTCTTTGGAGTAACATCCTAAGGATTTAAGAGGATTAAAGTTAAATCTGATCATAAAAACAATAACAAAAACTTCATTTAGAAAGATGGCTTCTGAAAGTTGGGATCCATGCTGGGATGGCAAGTTTAGCTGGCCATTCTTTTCAATCCATCATCTATATATAATGCATTAGCCACTGATGACTTACTTGGACCCTGCATCATTAAATCATCAAGTGATTGGATTACTGTTCTGATTTAATGAAACAATTAATCTCACATAGCTGTTCTTCATATTGAGTTACAACATTTATGAATGTAAGACTTTTCCTCTTATTTCGTGTGCCAGCACAGGAACAGCGTAAAGGTTTACTTTTATGACCACTGCTTCATTTCAAAGCATCTGTTGTTTATATTCATCTTATGAACACCAAACATCATGCCAAAGATTGCAAGTGAATAAACTAGAGGCTTTATCCTATGTGCATTTTGGAGTGTAAGCTACAGGCTGAAAGGGCAGAACACTGGCTAACGCTGAACCTTCCCTGGGGAATGGTGTTTCATTCCTACCTCCTTTGTATAGTCCTTGGGCACTCCAGCATACACATCTGTGCCATTAGGTCTATTGATGACAATGCCTTTTGTTGGATTTCTGAAAGTTAAACGGAACATAAATATGAATAATTAGCCACGAACCACACCACGACCGCAAAACAACGAGGAAACCATTCAAACTGTCCTGACTGGCCAGCTTGCCTGAGAGAGAGTATGGGTGTTGCACCCATAAGTGCAACACTGTGTCCTTAAGTGATCTCAGAACAAAAAGGCCTTTTCACTCAGTCAGTTACACGTGCTTGCCTCAGGTGTCCTTACCCTCAGAGTACCTTCAAGTATCCCGCCTCAGATCACGTGGATTAATCTGAAGATGTAAATGGGTGGTCTCTTACACTATCATCTCCCTACTTTCAGTCTTGCCTTTAGTCCCCTTTCCTCTTTGCTCCCAATGCTGCTGGGCATGTGAAGTCCACTGACTTTTGCTGAAGTTGTCTCAGAAATAGAGGCTGTGTAACCAAGCTGTTTCATATAGAAAGCAATGATACACTCTAGAGAGTCACTAAGAATGGGACATGTACACTACTTTGTTGAATGTACATTCTGGGAATTAAACTCATTATATCCTTTCAAAAAAGCCCTGCAAGTCATACACAAACCTTCCCTATGTTTGTGGTTACAGGCTATCTATCTGTTGCAAGCTGTGACGCCTGGGAGTTAAGATCACTTACTCTCATAACAATGAAGCTCTGCAATCCTGAGTTCCACAACCGATGCCGAGTTGTGCAGTAAGGCTTACAAAGCTCATGAGCAAGTTTCAAAGGAGAATTATTGCGCTGATGAATAAAACATCTCTACGCATATCACAGCTGGTTTTAGAGGCTTTTCTTACAACACTACTACAAATTCAACACACACTGGTAACTATGGCATGTTTGTAGTAGCCATATAGTTTGTGACTTACTCATCATTATCAGCAATGTCATCATACATCATGACAATGATCTGTTCGTCTGGAATTCCGTTTCGGTGTACAATCTGGTATGCATGGCACACATCTGCCTGAAATTAAGCAGATTTTCATTACTAGCTTTAACAGAGATTTTATCTTTGAGACCAGAAGAAAAATAGCTCTGCAGGCTCTGCTATTATCCAAAAGAAACTGCATTCAAATATAAAAGACTGAAGGTTGCTAGAGGGCTGAAATGCAAAGGTTAAACCAAAACTCAATGTCTTTCTCTAACTAGAAGTAGTTGCATTAATATTAGAGACTATGATTAAAATCTCTCTTTCATTTACCTATTTTGATTTCTTATTTGAACAGAAACCAGAGGTTGCTTCAGACTTGGTAAAGATAACAAAATTTAACAAAAGGTTATCAGCAATGCTCCGTGAGAAAATCTATATGAAATCCTTGTGTACTGACAGACAAATCCAAAGCGTGCCAAGTAGAAGAGTTGGATTTCCACCAATTTCAATTAGTTTGTACCAAGCCTGCATGACTACGCATCAGACTGCTTAAGCAAGTATGGTTTACTAATCTCATCACTGAAAAGATTTTATTAGATGAAAATTTTGGTTAAGGAAAATTTCCTTTTTAATTATGCATTTATTGTAGAGTAACACTGGTGCCACTTCAGGGCAAGAAAACGTATTTCAGTGGAAAAGAGAATTGCACAATTCCTATTCAAGCAATTTTCCTGACTTGTACAGGATAGGAATAGGCAGATTTTCTTTACAGAACTACCTTCCCGTGACACAGAAATAACAATACTCATCCGTGTGATTTTACAGTAAATGCAAACCTCTACCAGAATTCTAAATTCTTAGTAACCCCAGCCCAAAAAATTCTTTTCCTTTAGACCTAATTGGATATCAACAATCATTCCTAAGCTCTAGAACTACAACCTACAACATGCTAGAAAAGCTGTGCAGATTGGATGGAAGAAATCTCATCTAACAAATCCAGGCTCCAAATGTGGGTAAAAAGCAAGCTTTAAAGCTTACTTCTGCTGGGCTAATCTAATTTTCTGGTTTGTAAACCAGTGGACCTACATGAGTTCCAACTGCTTAGGAGTACCAGTGATTTTGACTAGTTTAACTGAAAGAACACTGTAAAATCCTGTCACTTTATAATCCTTGGTCTTCTAAGTGTGGCGGAAGATGAAAAGTGAGGGTAGCTGTGCATGGTTCTGGGAAGGGTGAGGCACATTCAATGCTAATGAACTCTCCCACAGAAAAATCTCTTCCTGTGACTAACCCTGAACCTGTCCTTACTAACTAAGGCAGTTCCATTTTCTACTACACAGGTCAACCTACATTCTCTTCAATCTATCCCAGACAATCTTCACTGTTTATAGTTTCCATTTCCTTCTATGTCATTATACCAGCTGCTGCCTCAACAAGTCAAAAGGTTAAACTGAATTATAAAGGCATCACATATAATATGAAACAGCGGAGTGCAGGTTTGACTAAATATGCATTTGATTTTCAGAAGCAAAAAGTAGAATAAAACAGTAATCAGGGCATCTCTACACTGATCGATGAGTAGACCACAGAACCCCTCCCACTCTCCAGACATAATATACTTCTGTTACGCTGGCAGACGGTTTAGGCTGGCAGCACACAGAAATGCTTAGGCATACTAGAGTAATATAATATCAACATATTCAACCAGCAAGTGTCTGTGCTCCCACAGGCATATGACTGGTCAGTAGGGACTTCAGAGGTGTTTTTAATTAATACAAAAGTACCCAAAATTAGTTAAGCTCTGCAAATGCATATTTTCAGCTTTTTTTTGTCTCCTCTCTCCTTCCTTCTGATTCATTGACTGTTTGCTTACTAAGTCTTGTCTTAGTAAAGTAGACATTGGTGGTAAATTTAAATGAGCTAGATTCCCTAGTGTGGAGTGAAACAGATCAATATAATCAATTCCCCTCAACTGTAGCTAGAGATTGTCCCAGCCTTCTAAGGCTTTTGCTAAGGGAACTGTACCTGCTGGTAGCACAATGCTATCACCAACACAGGCTAGAGCAGCAAAAACATGTTTTGCTGCTAAAACTCCATTGGCTAAAACAGGACAGTTCTGAGTAAACAGTTGGGGTTTTTTGCATAGAATTAGCTGACCTGAGTGGCTACCTTTGATGTTGGTTACATGCTCCTCCTGTTCCTTCCCGCACACATAAAAAGCCATAAATCTCTATAAAAACAGAATAGAAACAGCCTGCTGCTAGAGTAGGGAGGCGTATGTGAATCTAGAGTATTTCCTGTTGATGTGTAACTGCATCTCAAATACTGCTATTTGAGTCTTATTTCTTCCAGAAATATTTCTGGCATAGCTGTACCTGTAAACCACCTTAAAAAAGACAGCTAATATTGTTCCGGATATCTTCTTGGTATTATTCTTGTTGGTTTAGTCCATGAATTGAATGTTATAAACGTTTACTGGATAAATTGTCACTAAATGCAACTCACGCTTTTGCGGTGATGATTTGGGGTGGGCAGCAGCTGCCCTGAACAGGAGAATGGAAGAGGAAAAGGTACAGCTTTGCAGCTGCTCCTGCACAACAGACCTCACATTCTAGCTCCAAAATAGACACTGTTAATGGCATGGTTCAAACCTTTCCTGCCCAGGTCAGTCTAAACCCATTGCTACATCAGCAAATTTCTATGGAGTATCTATGCTTAAATAATTAACTCCTAGAGTTTGAAAGCATGGGAATCAGAGACAGAATGCCCCTGTTGTCCTGAGATGGGCATTTTGTTTCCCAAAATGTACATTTGGGGGAAATTCTAAAAGGAACAAACCCGGAACACCCCACCCGAAACTTTCCTCTTCTATACAGCTGCTTAAGCATTTGACTGACACAGTCTTCAAGTAGGCTGCTTGGGGTGGGGGTGGGTTTGGAAAAATCAAGTTATTTTATGACACGTGCATGCATAAATAGCACCTAAAGGGAAAAGCCTGGACTTCTGTGAAATTGGTTACTTCTAGTCTTATGACTGCTGGGTTCATGGCTAAAAAGCATGTGTAAGGAACTGTCAGCTTCACTGAAAAGTGACACTGTCCCCATTACAGGTACACTGAAATGCCACAGCCTAAAAAAGAATGAACTCTAGTATGTAAGCATGGTAGAAGACGCCGCCTGAGATGCCAGCCATGTTTCATTCCCCTGCTTAAACATACATCAGTGAATCAGCCACAAACTCTAACTATATTAAACTTAGGAAAGGTTTTCCCATAGCTTCAGTTACAATTTTGTAAGCACAGTGAGGAAATGTTAATTGAAGCCAAGTAACCAAGGCATCCTTAATGTCTGTTACCTGCAAGACGGGAGAATTTAGGACTATCCTGAAATTAGACACTGCTCTGGTTAGTTGTGTCCAAAGCCCTGAATAAATACAGCCCCCAGCTCATAAAGCTCAGTAAGTATAAGACTAAAAACAACAACTGAAAACAAACCCATGCGTGCAAATTCAGACATTTTTAATTTTCAGCATTTTAATTTTGCCAGACTTTTTCAGCTATTTTTCTCCTCAAATATGTACTCTACCTTTAGCGAGGCTGTGTTTCACATCAGGCTTTTCCATTGACTATGTCTTTCAGAGTACCCAGAAGGTATTGGCCTGTCTCTCTGATCCACAAGTGAAGCCAGCTTTAGGTTTGAGTTACCTGGTATAAATACATACACACACACACACTTCTACCTCAGGAGATGTAGAAGTATAGACAAAATTTTGTTTGTTTTAAGGAGAACTAGTTTGTGGGCTCATTCTCTAAATCTACCAGTAGCATTTAGTCCTGTATTTGCTCAGCTATGTCATTAAGCTTTCCAGAGATATATTACCTGTCTCTTTGCATAGCAGAGAGCTGAGCCACTTTCCCATGGAATGGGGGAGTACTCTTTCTGGAATATATTATGACTACTTAATTACATTTAGGGAATAGCAGCCAGTCTGGTAATAAGAAAGCTGCTATAGAGAAGTCAGAATAACTGCTGAGGAGCAGAGAGGAGCATGTTGATAGTCCTTCCACAGCCCAAGCAACTCGAATTAAAAACACTAAGTTATGAGTAAAAACACCAAAGAACTGAGAAGCCACAAGCACAAGGCAATGTACAAGCTAGCTTTGCAATGACAGTGAGCCTATCACAATGGGCTGTATACTATGCAAAACACTTAAAATTTATTTTAGGAAGTTGATAAGATAAATGTGGAAGACAAGTTAGGTCATCCCGATTAGCAAACAGTCCCAGTTCAGCCACCCCAGAGGCAACAAGCGCCTGCAAGGTGTGAATCTCACTCACAGATAAGTAAAAACAGTGGGGTTTTTTTCCTTATCTTGTCTACACATAAGGCTTGCACCACTGATAGTGGATCCTGACCACTGACAGCTGAATTATAAGTCTTAGGAGTTTCAGATTCCTTGAGGTTACGGGTGCAAACTCAGCATTTACACGTACTGCACAGTCTTTACAAACTTATGTTCAGGGGGTCTGTACAGCACTGTACAATGATGGATTATTTTCCCCACAAATTTTCACATATGGAATTAGAGACAGTTTTGAAGGTGTAATATTCTTCTTTTATGGTTGTTAAGTCAGATGAACATATCCTGCTATCAGGTAACTATTTCAGAAGGCAACAGAGTAAGTTTTGACTGTGTTGTGTGCAGGCAGCGTGCGAAACAACTGGAGCTCACAAAATATAAATGCAGCACAAACATACAACATCATGTATTAACTGTACTCTGAACAGCTGAACTGAGCAACTGAAACTCAGAGCTGAGGTCTCAAATTGCAAAGGGATAGTATGAGTGCTTAGTTGCATGTAGGGAATAGCAACCAGTCTGGTAATAAAAGAGTGTCACATTGACTAATTACTTACAGGCACATTCACATGTACAAATTCACTTGTACACAGGCTAGCACAGAGAAGTTCTGAGGAAAAAAGGTGATGGAAAGAGGAAAGTGAATTAGAGTACAACATATTTTCTTCTGCAGTCTCTCCCTTGGAAAGCAAAAAATAAAAAAAACCACTCTGCAATCCTGGAGCACTGCTTCGCTTTCAGACAGTATAGGTGCTATTCTACTGAATAATAACATGCATTTCTGCGTGTGTTCACTATGAAATTACTTTCATGATGGATGAAGCAGAGAACTGGAAATCCAAGTCCTATTCCTAGCTCTACTGCAAGTGACTTGAGCAAATAATTGAAATACTTACAGTGCTTTTTGCTTCCATTGCTAGAAGGTACAGAGTACTAACACACGCAAAACCACAGTGATCAGTCTGCATAATGTTTCCAAAAACCTGTTATAACTCCTGAGATTTCTGTAGTAACTTTCCTCCTCTGTGTAACTCTCCTAAAAGTCTGAGGTTCAGCCAGTTTTGCTGGGAAGAAGTTTCCCCCATTTTTGATACCCAAGGCATCCTTCTCTGGATGACGCTGCCAGAGACGGAGTGGATTTTCTAGGACTGCCTGCTGGGTCTGTCTCACAGTATGCCCTCCCACCACACTGCTCACTCCTGCCAGGCCCTTGAGGTTGGCAACAAAGGGCCTCTAGGCAAGACAGAACAGGATGCTGATGCACTCCATCTCGTGGGAGCTGAGTCTTTTTGCAACATGCTAGAGGCACGGTACCTTGCCCAGGGCCCATAAATAAGAGCTCAGCCCCATTCTGAAGGATTGTTCACACAGACTCTTTCTTATGATGCTGATTTCATAACTTTGATAGGATTATTAGTGGTGGTCTAATTTTTTTTTTTCCCCAAATGTTAATACTGTGCCTGAAGCAAGCTGTAGAAGTTAAAATACAGAAGTTTCTGGGATTGAAGTCCAGAACAATTTAGCATTGCAGATATTTTATATTGTTAGTTGATGTTATTTCAAGATGAAGATGCTTGAAGAAATGCTGTTCTCATTTTTCTAACCTTGAAATGTAATTACTTAGGAAGTGTGTGCAAAGCATGACCACACACACAAAAGTTAATTTCCTTCTGTGAAACTGGAATGTTCAAAAGACTTATTGTTGGACACAAATAGGTAAGTGTGAATCTTGTATTCTTTATAACTCCATTACACCTGGTAGATATACTTGCCATTGAAGTCTCACTGACAGAAAGGTTAAAAACCTCTATGCTTGGGCAACTGTAGAAAAGGAATTGTCATGAGCCACAGCTTCAAAAATACAGTTTTTATTTAGACAACGAATGTTGTGGTATTAACTTCTCCTAGAGTGGAAGGGAGCCAGTGAGACTGGTTATACAGCAATAGCAATAACCAGAGCACAACTCAGTAATTATATTTAGACACCCTAGGGCGGGCCGTGATCAAGCACAACACTAGTATTTTTATAATTGTTTTCCAATTTCAACTTTAAAAATACCTTTTTTAGACCAAATTTTAAATAGGAATAGTTTATATTAAGGTTGTAATATTCCAAATATGATTATCAGGTGATATCCATAGTGCAATGAGCTGGCAAAATCCCTAAAACCAGTTTGTCAAAGTGTTGAGTTAGCATTTGCCAGTTAACAGGTTCTTCTTCAGATGAAACAAGCTTGTCAATCTGGTTCTTTTAGTTTTAAGCTCATCACGGTGCTGAAAGGTATAAACTGATTGTGAACTGAGAGTGGAAGGAGAAACATACACATACAACCCAGCATGCCCAACACACTGAAGGCTCATTTCTTCCTCAATTGACACAAATAGAGAGAATTAAGCCTCTCTAGAGTTTACAGGCAGTTACACTAGAAATAATAAATACTTTAAAAGCTTCAGTGTTCAGCAAATCAGTTTGATATATGTACCCAGTACATTTAATACAGTTTAACTTTTAAAATGCTGGGTTTGTACACTAATGTTTCAATCTTTGTTCGAGTTCACCTAAACCAACAATAGTCTAGTAAACTATTTTTCTAACGTTTAGAAATATACAGATGTATATAAAAATCAGAATTAAATAGACTGTGTTCTGCAGGAAAGCAAGAGGTAGTTCCAAGTTTAGAGCAAAGACTGTGTTTAAGTGTAGATTAAGCTGTTTAAGGGATTGCTCAAGAATTCCCTAAAGGGAAAAACTGCCGTAGTCTCCCAACTGCTGATTATAAGTCTTTAATTTAATCAGAGTTAAGTCACTTGGATTTAATCCTGCCCATCCTGAAACTCACACTCAGACCACAATTCCACAACACCCTGGCTTTGACAGCAGCATCAAACTCAGGAGTTCCTGTTCCCTTTTCTCCTCTTTCTGCCCTTCACACCAGTGCACCATATGCTTGTTGTACCAACACAACTCTGAGGCCATGCTGTCAAACACAACGAGCTAACATTTGGGTTAAGCACCCCCTTCTTGTGTACTCCACCCCACAACAACATACTGTGCATCTGGACCTTCACAGATTTAACTGGAGAAAAGAGAAGTTTTCATAACATAAGGAAAAGAGAGAAACAAATTGAAAGAAATATGCACGTGTCTCAAAATTAGGTTTAATTCAAGACATCATTTGTTCACCTGCAAGCCGGGGTTAGATCTTCTACCCTAATAATAGAACACTTAGCCAAAATGATACATGTCTCCCAGGATGCAGAAGGGTGATCAGATGAAGAATACCGCTCCTCCTGCTAATGGCAGGTCTTCAAACAATGATAGACTGGACAAAGTTTTAAGAAAAAAAAAAAAGAATTCAAATAGTAAAAGGAGCAGTGGAGAGGAATTCCTGGGGTAAGAATGGTAAGAATTAAGAACAGGCTGTGAGTGAATCTTGTTGCTGTTTTTTTTGAAAACTTCACATACTCCTGAAGTCTAGAAGTAGAAGCACCTGCCCAAATGACAGAAGTGCTGAACTAGTCTAGGCAGCCATCATCTCCCTGCGAGTCTGAGAGCAGGAATTTTCTGGAGTTTAGCCAGCATCAGCATGTGTGATCAGTGGTCCTTACCTGGTGTCGATAGTTGTACCAGCCATTCGAACCTGCAACAATCACCACCCAGTGCTTGCCTCCATCTTCAGGTTCTTCCATGGGGAATGTGCTGATGCCCAAAGCACAGCCCAGCAGCACAACTGTTTTCCATATCATCTCTCTTCTTTATTTATTCCACAAATGGCAAAGAAAAAAAAATCCCTAATAAAAAAGTTTGAGAGAAGTAGATCAGAGGACATGAGTCAAAAAAAACCAAACATCAGTAATACCACAACTATAAGCTTTTATTGCCTGGGGGGATTTTTTTTGTGTTCTACAGACCATTCAACAGTACAATTTCTGGTCATATCTTCCTTTAGCACCAAGCTGCTTAGAGTTACAAGAGTTTTCTGTCAGCTTTCAATTCTGACTGAAAGCAATTCTGAATAGGACAACCAAGTCTTTCAGCTCCGTCTGGTTGTTTTGTTCCATAGTAGCTGGTAGTGAATAAACCTCAAATACAGAGCAAGCCTCACTATCAAGTATTTCACAGATAAAAAAATTTTCAGATTAATACTGTTCTTTTGGTCAATGCTTATGTAGTTCACTGGTTTCTACTCACTGGCAATTAGCCAATTGCTACTGAGGCATATCCTGGGTGATGAAAGCACAAGGATGCATAGATGTGAAAAACTGCTTGGGAGTTGGAAGGTCAGAGGGTCACAAAAGCTCTCTGTGCCCACAAAGCCAGAGAGGGTGGAGAGATGCCATACCACTGCTCTGTGCAAGATATAGCCCAAACTGCTGGGGCTTGGGGGGGAAGTGCAGCCTGCGAGAGCCTCATGCTATTTGTGCAGCCTGTCGTGCTAGTGGAGAGCAAATGTGAACCAGTACCACATGAAAGAGTAGCATTTTCATCTGTTTTGCACAATGGTTAAGTGTTTGCACAGCAAAAGAACTGGGTCTGAACCTGCGGACACCAAATTCAGAAGAGCAGAGCTAGAGAGGCGGTTTGAGCCCCTGCAGAAATGGCTCTTTCTACTTTCTTGAGAGGACTAGAAGTAGTGTCCCCACTAGTGAACTTCCTGAGCACCTTAACTGATGAAGTGTTTGCTATAAAAGTAAATAATCTGGCCATATCTAATCAAAGGTTTGCTTTTGGTGGTTTGGGTGGAGTTTTGGAGGTTTGGGTTTTTTTGGGGGAGGAGGGGGGGGGGAGGGGGAAGACAGGTATGTATACTGGTCACAGTCTCAGGTCTGCTGTGTACTCTCATAAAGCAAATCCCCTTGAAGAACTGCATGCTTTTGGCACATGCACAAAAATGACTGCAAGATGGGATTTTATACTGGCCTACTTACAGAACAGAGATTCTGGGGGTTGACCATTGCTGACTGGAGGCAAGAGGTGGTGTAGTAAGAGGTAAGCTACTTTAGTGTAGTTTTCTCTGGAATAGAAGCTGGAAACTCCCAAGCCATACGACGTGGTCACAAGGCAGAAAGTCAAAGCTACCACTAAACCAAATAACTAATGGTATCAGAGTCAGCCTCAGTTCCCCACAGCCCAATCCATCCACCTGCAGCCACTCAAATGAGGCTGAAACAGAGAAGTAGCCAGCTGCCCTCCAAAGCAGCCGTGTACAGTGAAGACCGCTAACGTAACATGTAGTATGGGTCTTTCCAAGACTGGATCTACTGGTCACCCAGATTAAGTCTCGCAGGCAGCAGTGTGAAAAACATATTACATATATTTTTGGAAGTTGGTTGTTTGATTTTTTTCTTTCTAATGGAGGTGGCACAAATTAAAGGAAGTCATGTTAGCACATCAGCTCCCATAGGAAGAGCTGTTACCACACAAAAAACCCCACCAGAACAGAAAGGAAAAGACAAAACCAAACGTTAAGTGCTGTGCCACCACTTCTTCCAGAAACTCATTTGAATATAGAAAACTTATCTTTCAAGAATAAGCCACTCCTGTAACTGCCTGCAAGCATGAGATTTGGGAGCAAGAACAGTACATGTTAATTTAACAATTTAGGGTTTGTTGAATTATTAGCTACTTCAGCAGTTAAGCGGATATGAAGAAATAAGCAGAATTTTTTTGCAGTCTGATAGACAGTTGTAATCTCACGTGGGGCTGGAATTGCAAATTCTTGTCACTTGTCACCAAACATAGCTTTGTATGGCAAGTCTGCCTTGTCTATCTTGTCACTTCTTCAGATGGTTAAGATAAATAACACAAACAACTGTGTTGAAGACGTACTGTATTTACAACATCCACAAAACCTGCCTATTCTGTTGCCTACAGCAGTGCTAAGATTCAAACCAAGTTGTTTAAAACCTTTGTGAAGTGCCACAATACACCATGGGCCAACAAGCCTATTTGTTCCAAATATTCAGCTTCAGGTATATCTAACTCCTGAAATATTAGACAAGAAAAGAAAATTAATATGTTTTAAGTGATCTACTTAGATATCTTAACTGATTTTGACTTACTGGGATATAGAGCCGAATCTCATGCAAACAGAGCCCTCAAAGCTCATTATTTGTTTCACAAGATTCATTTTTCCAACAAAAAACATTACTTACTTTTACATGAAAAATATAAAGACAAAATAAATGGTTCAAATGATTGCTGAAGGGCTGGAGATACTTTCACATGACACTTAGCTCTTTTGAGATGTAAATCATTAATTCGAATCCAGGACATACCAATAGAAGCCGTGGCTGCCAGCTATTCACTGGGTCATACAACATAATGGCTAAATTCAAGGCAGACCCTAGTAGATAGGCATCCATCACATGGAAACAGTCACCACCACTGGCTGTCAGTTACTGATATACCACGCAATGGAGACTTCAGAAGAAATACGCTACAAGTGCGAAGTCCTGAACTAGAAACAATTTGATAGGACTGTCTTTCCTGACAAGTTCACACACCAAACTACAGGAACACAGATCTGTGGCTTGCAGGACCCCAGGCAGTGCCTCTGCACGGGGCTGTGCTGTGCGGGATGCAGAGGTACCAGATACCAGCCCCACATTCTGCCCACAAACAGGCCCACAACAGGAAAGCCCAGGGCCAGACAAGGAGCATAGACTTATGTTATCAAGCCCTTCAGACAGGCCCTCCATGAGGAATTCAACAGCCTCCCACGTGGTGTGTGGATTTCCACATCATCAGATTTCTCACCTCTGCTGAGACAAAGCTGTGAATGATACAGAAGGCCCAGGGAGGAAAAAAACAAATAACAACAAACCAAACACCAAGAAACATTTGCATTGTATTAGAAAAACACATATGTTCTGTCACGGGTAATTCAGAACAGAAAAAACCTCATCTTTTATATTAATTAACAAGATATAATCCCACTTATCTCGTTTTTTTCCTATACTATAATTAAACCAAACTAACACCGGAAAGGAGGGGGAAAAACCCTAGACATACCACAATTTGCTAAGAAGCCATGATTAATAAATGCTGAGCTCTCCAAGGTTCTCCAAGCAGCATTTAAAATAGGTTTAACCATTAAATATGTGCAGTGGGAATAGGTCTTTCATTATTTGTTTCCAGCTGCAAAAAAAACCCAACAAACCCATCCCATATTTCTGTTTGTTATAAAGAAAGCCTTTCAGTGCTCAGGCAGGCAATTTAAAAGACTGCGTCCTGGGTTGTGTTGAACAAGTTCTTGACCTACAGTTGAGAAGAGAAAGTTCCTGTCACATACTGTGTCTTCAGGTCACAGTAAAAAAGAAACCAGCTCAGCTGACCACCTTACTAGAGGTCCATAAAGAGCCTTTTTCTGAAAGCAATGAATCAAAAATCTGTTACATGCAATCCTAAAGGCATGCAGAGTGAGACTACATGTAAGAAGTGAAAATTCACTACATGATCGTTTTAGATCTTTGGCTAACCGCAAAAAAATATGAGATCACTTTATCAGCTCTGCCTAGTCTTGCTGGTAGAAGGGTTACTTAACTTTGCTTTAGAAACCATGTAAGGAACAAGGCACGTTTCACTGACATAGTGGGTTCAGCCTCAGATCTACAGATGCAGAATCACAGCACATACACACACGGGTAGGCTGCTGCACAGTTTGCACAGTCTCTGGAAGAAGCATAGAAGATTTGAATGGCTTTTGCCAGAACAATTCACTCGCCTCTTAAAACTTATTTTTCCTGACAGAGTGTACCTTGACCACTTCCCTTTACATGGCCAGTGCACATGTCTGACTTGGTAAGAGAGGGATGCTTAAGAAAGACCACACCTGGACGTGGCTGGCTGTTGCTAGAACAATTATTCTGGTCAACAGCCTCTTCCCTGAGTTCCCAACTTTTCTTTGGGAAAACAGTCCACCAAGATCAAAAATCTTAGAACAGCAGTATGCCACCCTAAAGAAAGGAGTCTGAGTTGATCATTTTCTACTAGAGCTTAGAGTGATGTTGACACTCTGGTAGCTTAAACTCCTGATATACCTCAAGCACAGCCTTCCAGAGCTACATAAACAGAAACCATACATCCATTTTCCTTTCATGTGAAAAAAGCCAGTTAATGGTAGTCTTGGGGGAAAATAACAGCCATAAGATAATCAGCTGATCACTCAAATGTTTTTTCTGGGAAAACTCTCTTTTCAGCTGTCCTTCTTATGACCACTAGCCTTTTGAGTTTTCACAAGCAAGTCACAATTCTTTTTTCCCCCCACACAATGCTTGCATATTGTTTGTCACTGTAATATTTAGATGTGGATTTCCACAAAATGTGACTCACGATAGCCCTCCTCACAGCAAACTAATGTCTGCAGTTCTCTGTCAGCAATGTTCTGCCTAACATGTTGTGCCGGGTGCCACGCAAACTGAAGAACCTAAACCCGTGATTAAGGCCCTGTGGAATTAAGGCTACTGATTTTCTTTATACACTTGTACGGCAGAGCGATATCACTGTAAACTCCGATAAGGTACTTTTTGAAAGAGATTATGGTCTCTGTTGCAAAACAACTCTTTACAAAGTGTACTAGTAACCATTTAATGAATCAGCTTACTTTGATTAGAACTTGTAGAATAGTTTAGGATAGCTACTGAAGAGGTTTAAGTCACTTCTACTGTGAAAACAAAAAATTGTATTTATGTTAACTCAGAATGGTTTTAAACGTTTTTAAATGTTAAATAAAAGGTACTTAAAAGTAATTTTAAATAAAGTTCATTCTACTGTTTGCAGATTCCTCAGCAGCAGAGAAATAGCACTGTTTTTGAAGGAAAAAAAATAATTAAAAAAAGAAAAACCTCCTTATGCTTCCTAGGATGGGAACAATCCAATAGACCTATTTTAGGGGATTTTTTTTTATATACCCTTCACAAAGCCCAGATTCAAATTTGGCAGACCTTAAGGCTTCTGCTATTTGCTTTCATATCTGTCTACAAATACACAAAGTCTCCACAATCACATTCTGATAGAAATGTAGAAAAACCAGCTACTGCAACACAGCATGTATAACTTTAATTTATTACATTGCATGATTCAGGGCGGAAGGGAGGACAGGATAGAGGATTAAGTCAGATGAGGGTACACATTTCTGCTCAAACCATGTGGAAATGTTTAGAGCATGGCCAGAATCAAATTCTGGAGAAGTGATTACACAGAAAGTCTAAGATTCCTGCACTCCACATATGTTTTACTAAGGTTTATCTGAGCATTTCAGATCTTCACTGCAACCTTTGTTTTAACCCCCAAACACAGACACCCAACAGAGCGTTGTCCCATCCTATATAGGAACTAGTGGTGCCACTGACTCCCGAGCAGACCTTCACGTCGTGGCAAGGTTGTCACCAGCTATAAACAGCTAGCCACACTGCAGCACCTTCTGGGCATCACCAGCTCTTTGCAGAAAACCCATAAATTCTGACCCCGTCGTTTTCCCCCGTTAAAAATATATTACCGGGGACTAACGCCGTGCTGCTGCCCCCCCCCTCTCCTGTGCCAGCCCTCGGCAATGCCCCTCTGAACGAGCCGCTTGGACCCCTCTCCCGGCTGAAGCCCTTCCAGAGAGGCGAGCTCAAACACAGCTCCCGAGCCAGAAGGGCCCCGCGACAACTGAGCCCCAAAACGCTTTTAATTAAGGGCAGCGCCGACGATGCCCTGGGCGCTCCGCACAGGAGAACGGCGGGGCAGAGCGACCCCTCTCCCGGCGGCACACGGCAGGGGGGCGGGAGGGCAACCTGCCAACAGACCCGACCATTGCCCCCCCTCCCCCGGCCCCAGCGCTGACTAACGGTCGGGCCCCGAACAGCCCTTCGCCGGCCGGGGGGGAGCCGGCCTCGGCCCCCGCCGGGGGCTCGGGAGAGCTCAGAGCCGGTGAGGCGAACCGGAGCCCCTCGGCCTCTCCCGTGGAGCCGCCGGAGCCCCTCGTCCTTACCTCCGCGCCGCTCTGCCGTCGGGGAGCGGAGCGGGCCGGCGCCCCTCACAGCAGCCCCCATCACGGCACACATCCCCCCTTTCCTCACGGCTTTCCCCCCCCACTCCTCACGGCTCCCCCTGCCTCCGCCTCCTCCTCCCCGCCGCCAGCCGGCACTGACAAAGCCCTCCCTGGAAGAGCGCGACCCGGCTCGGCCCTTACCGCGCTCCCAGCGGAGGTGTCGCCGCCGCGGCCGCTGTGATTGCGGCAGGCGCCGTGCGGAGCCAGGCGACCGCGGGCCGCGGGCGGGCGGAGACCGGCCATGGCCAATGGCGGCAGGGCGGAGGAGGGGCCGGATACCCGCCCGGCCGCACTACGTGTCCCAGCAAGCCCGGCGCTCCCCCGCGCTCGAGGGGCGGCGGGCCCTCGAGCGCAAAGCACGCTGGGAGTTGTAGTTCCCTGGCTGCGCGGCGGGCGTGGAGCATGTCTCGCGTGGGCCGGGAGCCTGGATGGGAAAAAAAACCCGAGAAACACTCCTTTCTGTTTTTAATGAGAGAAAGAAAAGCAAAGGTATTTTGAAACGCAGAGACACCTGCTGTTTGCCTGATAAACCAGACAGAAAGGAACACACCAGGTTCACCATTGCATGCTGGCTAACGGTTAAAAACACCCAAATAGTTTCCATTTTGTTACCAACTAACTATGTTTTTGAAGATCTGCAGAAAGTCATAGCGTTGCTCTGAGTTTGCCATTTGTGGTATCTGCACCGTCTCAGCTTTGCTTATGATAATAAGCGTAAACTGTCATTATGTGTTAATTGTCAGTACTTTCCTAGAAGCCCATGACCCTGGTAACCCCGCGAGTCTCCTGACACGGACAAGCTGATAAATTCGGGCTGGTTCGGGGATGACCTTTTTGAACTGACAAAGACTGTCATGCTGATTACCCAACAGGAAAAAAACAAGCCCTAAACCATCCTTTCCCCTCAATTTAATCTGAGTTCCGTAACCATGTGGGTTATGCTTATGTTTGAAGTAATATCCTCCTGCCCTAAAACTTACCCAGTATCAGTTCAGAGTATCAATGACCTGTCATCCAAGTCCAAAGGTGTTTTTCCTATTATTTGTCATAGCTGGGTACATGAGGTAAGTACACCTTGTGTCAGCTGTCACTGCTAAAAAGGCTAATAATACCACTTCCAAATAACCTGTCTAGAAATTCTGCATTCATTAAACATCAGCAGGATGTTCCTTATTGTGAAAAACAATAGATGGGAAGAGCCCTATAGGAACCCTGCATCTTCTCACAAGCAATTAGCAATAGAACAAGAGGGAATGGATTCAAGGTGCAACAGGGTAGATTTAGACTGGACATTAGGAAGAAATTCTTCACAGAAAAAGTGGTCAGGCATTGGAATAAACTGCCCAGGGAGGTGGTTGAGTCACCATCCTTGGATGAGTTTAAGAGTCATTTA
>JAOXJM010000041.1:5986980-6007856 GCA_026413425.1 Tringa solitaria
TTGGACTCAATGATCCCAAGGGTCTTTTCCAACCTGAATGATTCTATGATTCTATCAGACAGCTACTAAAGACACTCAGATAATATTCAGACTTTTACTACTGAATGCAATCACTTCTTTGATGGTGTTAGAAAGTTAGCAAGCCTTCCTGAACCGGGTGGGAAGTTTGTGCAAAGAGATGAATGGTGTTGCTGGGTACATGGGCTGAAGTAAGTAGAGAGAGATTGCTAAGGTAGAGTGGCAAGGAGTCTCAAACAGAAGCGGCTATATCTCCAGCAGGAGGAATCCAGCACAATCCTTGCCGCCACTGCTACCACGGAAGAGATGAAATGGAAGAAATAATGCTGTGTCAGTCACACAAACACACATTTTATGGCTATATGTAAACAAACATGCATACAATCTTTTTAACAAGAGAAAAACACATTAAGTAGGTAAAAACATGATTCATTTATAAAAATTTTTGCTCCTTGCTCTGACAGCACTAAAAAGCAAAAGTAGCTATTGCCCACATGTCTCAAAACAAAACTTTGACTCTCTTGAACACAGTTCCACCCCAGCCCACCAAAGCCACACGCGACAAATAAGGACTAAGATGCTAGCAGACTCTGAAAGTGTTGACCAAATGCAAACAAAACAAAACAAAAAAAAACCAAACCAAAATGTGAAACTTAAAAACTCCAGATAAGGTGGTTTCTTTCTTAATAGTGAGATTTTACCAACCAAGGATGGGAAATCCTACAGACCACAAGGCTGCCATACGGTAAGGGTGGGTAGTTCAGTTCCAATTCTGTTTTGCCAGGGAAGGAGAAGCTGAGGTTTCCTCTCTGAGACTTTGTGTCCATTTCTGTTCCAAAAAATTATTAAAGAAGCAAGAGTATGCAAACATGCCAGGAAAAGTAAGTCACTGATTTCTGCATAATTGCAAAAGGAGCATGTCCAGCACTGACACTCAACAGCAGAGTAAAGATAAGACTGAAATGCACCTGGTGATTTTCTTTTATGGTGACATATAGTCACATATGTTGAAGAAGACAGAGACATCCTGATCTAGCATCTGTCTGCACAAAATGGTTTTATATTTGTATCTGGGAGAGTCTGCCAGAAAGTTTAAGTGTAAGACAGTCTGGTCACTACATAGACATAGACAACAGGGTCAGCTTCAAACCAACAAATGCTTCCTTCAATATGCAGTTGCACAGAGAGCTGAGAAAAGGCTCACAAGTAAAGCTAAATGCACTCAGTTCAGGGGTCAATTTTTATCCTACAGAAAACATGAAAATTACTCCTATCCCCAGCACATCTTTTCTGCAGATGACGCTTTTCTATCTTTGTAGCCAAGTGCTATGTGAGTTGTATGGAAAAAACAGGGGTTTGGAGCAGAATAAAGTAGGTATGAGGTGATCTCCTGAAATATCTGTATAATCAGGAAATTCAAGGGAAGGACAACATGTACCAGAGAAAACAAGCAGGGAGGAGGGAAAAGGGGAAGAAGTCTAAAGGTTAAAAGACTGCAAATGCATCCTTGCAGACAGTGGCTTCCAAATAGCCTGTGCGACTATGCAATGGGGAACGTATTTAAAAAAATCACTGAATAAGTAATGGCCAGCAGTAGGCTTGATGAGGTTATTTATTGCAAATCTAGTTCATTAGCATTTTGATACCTATAAAATATCCATCGAAAACTGTGAAAACAAATGCCAGTTATCAAGTGCATACACCCAGAATAAAATTTTCTGAACTTGACTTCTGTTGTCTTTTTAATTCATCTCAGGCAATCGTGGGAATCCTCATATCTGACTGACATACTTCCTAAATCTCACCGCATGCATCCCCTTGATAATGATTTTTTTTCCTGCACACAATTAATGTATAAATATGTATTATGTTTGCAGTATCATTGTGGATATCTGCACTTGGATTCCAAACAGTCGAATTCCCCTTTGCTACTGTCAGGAAGAATGCTCTTTTGTCTCTCTGTTGGTTAAAATAGACTTTCTTCCATATTACATTAGGCTTGCCCAGTCAATCTACACATTTACAGCTCCATGTATTTCATGTAGTAATAACCTGTGTAATTCACATTTAAGCCAGGAAATTGCCAAACTGGCCCACGGAAGACCTTCCACCCTGCACCAGCTGTGCTTGTCTTTTGTGCTGACAGCCTGCTGAATTTCATGTCAGGCTCATATCTCTTACCCTCCTTTTCAAAACTTCTCATAGCCTATAGGGGCAATTTCAGCCCCTATAGAAAGATCTCGGGCAGTTATATTGCATGGGAGATGCTGTTTTCACCTGCAGGAGGGAGAGCATGTATGCAGAAGATAAAAGTTTCGTAGTAAAAAACTCCTCCTCGAGACACACTGCATGCAAACTCAGGTACCTCCAGGATAAATAAGACATTTTAAACTTGTCTTCCAAAGTTCTACTGTCAAAAAGGGAAAGAAAAAGGAGAAACATATTCAATATCAAATTAGTATTTGCAAGAGGAGCCAGGTATAACAGAGGTGAGCAGCAAAAGGCTTCAATTACTTTAAATCTTTTTATTGAAAAATGCCTGTTTGCAAACCTTTTCCCACGAATGTTTTACCTTACCAAGCTTCACTAAGTATCAAAAAAGAAAGAAGAGAAATGCCATTGGTCTTTCATTCTTTACATCCAATTGCGTCCTCCTGATAGAGGCCGACTTCTGCTCTTTTAGAGAATTACTCTGAGTATCTTGAGTTCTTTTCAACAAGTAATGCATGAAAATGCATGAAGAAAGGCATATGGCTGAATGCAATTAAACCCCCGAATGCTCAAATGGCATTTTATTCTCCAGACTTTGTATTCTCAAACTTGCTATTTTTTAAATGTCACAAGGCACTTTTCGTCTCCTAGCCGTGATAATTCTGTCAGTGTCTAGGAGGGTTGGCTTTGGTTCTTATTATAAGAATAATATGTTAGCTCTGTCATTTGTGTACAAAGAAAGGAAATAAGATAGTGAAGACACTGCAGAAGAAGTTTCATCCTGATTTATTAAAAGAAAAGAAAGACATAGGAGTAATGGAAGAAAAGGAAAGCAATATCAGAAAGACTGAAAGAGTGTGTGTGTCTGTGTTCATAGTACAATTGATTTATACTGTTGGGAGAAAGAATACAAGCACAGCCTAACTTTGTGTGTTTCATTTTGATGTAAAAGTGAGGATGCAACAGTGGAGGCAAGAGCAACGTTTCCAGGGTGTAAATGAGCAGTGTTGTACCTTCAAACACCCCAGCTGTGAGTCGGCTGCGTGTTCCAGCCTGGGTCTGTTGCATTACACCCCCAGAACTTGTGTGTACTCATGCACCCACACTTAGAGCCCCTTGCTAGAGCTAAGAATTTCCATAATTTCTTGTTAAAATGGAGCTCTTTTAAAAGTCTCCCTCAAACTCCTGTCAGTTTACCCTAATGGTTCCATGCTAGATGTTCACGGAACAATAATTTCCAGTTTAATAATTTCTAATGCTTTCTAATAATTTTCAGTTTATAAATCATTCAGGTATATTGAGGAAAACAAAAAGTGTGTGTTTGGGCAAAGGAAACAGAATTGTGCCTCTGTTTACAAATTCTCTACCTGAGATGCTCTTGTACCTGTATGCTTTGAAAAATTCTATTCATTATTAAAGAAATTAAAAGAAAAAAGGCCTTTGAAAGCCTTTTAAATGCAAAGACACCACTTCTGGCTCTGGAAGTCCCTACATCAAAATCCCAGGGAGAATAAAGCTGAGAAGTATCTCCTGTTCTGTTCACATACCTTCGCTCATCACCTGCACCAGGCCACTTTCAGATAGGGCTTTGTGCTCCGACTGGCACAGCTGCACTGATACAACCAAGAGGAATTATTTTTGAATCATGGCTATGGCTTTTTGCTGTATTTGTGAGAGGGCAGTCACATCTGGACAAGTTACATACCTTCAAAACCCAGAAGTATGTTGAAGGCTGGTAATTAAAATTCCCTGAAAAAGTAATTAGCACTGAGCACGATCTGTCCCCAGCATTTGTACATTTGGACAAGACCAAACCTGCTTGCTCTGTTCAGGCGTGGAAAAGGACTTCAGTTTTAGTTCCTCCTCCCTCTACCTCAATTTCCCATCTGGAACATAAAGATAGTAATACCACTTGCCTCAGATCAGAGGCTGTGGGTGTGCAAATAGCCTACCACAGGTAATGTGACTGCTTGAGTGCACGTCAGCTTACTTGGAAGTGTAGGTGAGGTCACGGGAGGTAGCTAAAGGCAGAGGTTAGGCACCCTCATTTACCACGGAGTACACGTGGGGACACGGGCAGGTAGTGCAGAGCTGTAACTTTTCACCTCAGCTTGTCCTGCAGTAACTGATGTTGCTGCCCATCCTCAGTCATAGACAACAGCCACACAAACTTAGGGGGTGAGATTAAGTGATGTATTTAAGTGATGAACGGCATGAGGCCACATGCTGAATGCTGAGAATGAAATACAAGTATAATAAATGACAGCTCATTCACTGACCATCACGTCATTTTCCAATTCTTGATATTTGGTATATTTTCAATATACTGCATGGAGCAAAGACTTCAGTCCACACATGTAGTTGTGTAATAATATAGCATGACACGTATGCAAAAGAAGGCTGGTTCAAGATGACATGACCGACCTTTGTTTTTTGTTGCCATATTTTGCAATTTTTATGTTCTTCTTCACATTTTACTAGAGAAAATAACTGCTAAAGCCCTATTTCAATATACTTAGAAAAGAGAATCATTAACTTTCCAAGTACAAGTCATATGACCAGGAAAACAATCCATTTTGCCTCTGCTACCTAACAATTTCCTTTCCTGAACAATAAAAAACCTGGGAATCTGCACAAAGTAGGAAATGGTAATTTTTATAAAGAAATAGTTTTGTCAGCTGCAAAAACTGGCTCTTTTGTCATTAAAAAAAATCAAAACTAAAGCTCCAATTGTTTTTTTGCCATAAATTTTGAGGAAGTGATTTGATCTTGCTATGATATAGTGTGGCAGATATTTTCTAGTTTTGTTATTTAAATCTCCTTACAATGACAGCTATAATAGGAAAAATTAATGTGTGGAAAATCTTAGTAAAAATCCCTTCCACTTTGAGTGTGAATAGGGATCTAGCGGCCTTGTACAAAGAGTCTAATTTTTCATCTACAGCCAGATAGAAATCTCTACTTTTCATGGTTGCAGGCAGAACCTTTTGAGCTATGTGGCAGCCCGTGTAGCATATCAGATCGCAGCTTGGACTCTGGGGAGGGCACCTGTAAAGTTTTCAGTGGTAGTTAATGAAGCTGTATGCCCCTTGTGACAGAATTCAATATTCTCACCACAGTCTAGCAGTTACAGGATGCATGGAAGCAGCTCTAACAAAAGACATAAGGGATGTTACAATAGGTCAGCAAAACACACAGCAAGTTCTCTTTCTGTCCCTATTCTTCCCTGCCACCCTGCAAATCCTTGCAACCAGAGAGCATCAAGAACTTCAAAACCTAAAAATGTTTTCAGACTCTAATTAATGCAGATAAAAGCTTGTTAGATGCAGTGATTTAATTAGATATTTTCTGGATTGAAATATGCTTGGTCTGTATCCTCTCTGTAAAAAACCAGAGATAATCTAGGGCATTGGGTTTGGCCCTTCTTAGTTCTTTCCAACATTGGGAATGGATCTGTTCCTGTCGCTTTGGTCTTCAATGATCTAATACTTCAAACATTCACAATCACATGTGAATTTTCCACTGACGGGATTTTTAACGTGTTTTGAAGACCAAAGAAGTGGAATAAAACTAGAATTAATTTGTAATTAATACAGCCTTTTAAAAAAAAATCCTCTTTCTTACCAGTTTACATGAAAATTAATTGTGCCCTTGCCTGTTGAAATCTGCACAGATGGCAGTATAACACTTAAAAACAATTGCGCCACAGACCACAAATGCCTTTAGCTCTAGGATGTTATGATTAACTTGAGTGGTCTAGGTGAGCTTCCCGTCCCACACTGGTGGCATTGGTTGTTAGAGTTTTAAATGTTATGTGAAAAGAAGATACCCTATGTACTTTTGGACTTCTGTAGAGTCCTGAACTGTTTTTTCCTTAGTGTCTGAGGTGATATATTCACATTAATTGAAATTGTGATTATGCACAGCTGAGTCACATGATGTAGAAGCCAAAGGTTGCAAATTCATTTGGTTTATTATTTCCAATGTGTTGTGGTCATGAGGCAGCATGGATTTTCTATTAACTCATCCAAGTACTAGTGCCGTGAGTATGTTCTGAATAGACAGCAGGACTGATGTCTCCTCCTTGAGTTCAGGGCCTAATGAGGCCAAATAATAATTCATATCTGCAGACAAACATTTTGGAGTCTTTGTCCTACACAGGAGCTCTTCCCAAACCTTGTGGGTTCTCCACGGGAAGAGCATTACTATGATAAGATGTAAGGAAACTTCAGAAAATCAAAGGAGGCTACTTGATAACAACATTCAGTGTACTTCTGAATTTAACTAGGGAATACTTGTAAGGTGTGATCTGACAAGATGACACCTAGAGCTCTGGGGAAACAGGGGAAACATGGATGTAAGCCACCAACCATGCATTCAGCATTATAATCAGAAACACAGGAGAAGAGGTCCTCCACAGAGGAGGATAAGAAGTGGCAGGAGCTGTAAGTGTTGTCTTCATTCACATTCTGGCTGGTACCTCAGGCATTAGTAGAAGTTCTCCATGGAGAAAGTATCTGAATAGTGGTTAGCTGCAATGTGCTGATATAGAAGATTGTTTGAAGAAACAAAGATGGAGGGTGGGAAAAAGAAAATCAACCCCCCAACCTATATTATGTACACTTTAACAACCTTCCTTCCTAAGAATAAGCATTACAGAAGAGAAATAACAGCCGTAAAGCTTGGTAAGAAGGAAAGAAGTTGCAGTCATGAGTATGGGGACATCCACAGTGCAGGAGTCCCTCTAAACAATGCTCTTCAAGTGCCTTCATTCAAACACCCCATCTTAGAGAGAGTCTAAATAGTAAAATGGACATGGACAAGAATGTGAGAAGCATCTTGAGATCTCACGTATATATCTGATATCAACCAAAAAGATTTCACTTGAAACAGTGACTGAAAATTACTTAAAGTACTGTCTCTGAGTCAGAGTAGACTTACTTGCCACGAGTAAGTAAACATGAAGTTTGTTTTGTCAACGGAATTTGCCATATTATAGGTTTGCTTTTAGGACTTGAGCAACTGTGAAAGAAGATCCATTCCTATTCTTTTGCATGTGAATTCCTGAAACTTCCTCTTCCAACTTTTGCCTTAGCTGACCTATCAGATAATGGAAGTTGTGAGATAGCCTTGCACAAGAAGTTTTGTTTTTCTTCTTCACTCACCATCATGTGCTTAATATGCAAAATAGATGTCTGGGGCTCCACTTCCCCTTTCAGCTAATGAGGACAGTAACCTCGAGATAGACAAAACAACATCACAAGAGACGTGTTTTTTTCATCCCACCCTACTACAAAAACTGTTCTAAAATTAGCTAAAAGTTACTTGCTGTTTAATTTACTCCATATGCAAAAAGCCATGGTAAAAGTCTCCTGTTCATCTGCCATAAAAGCCAGAATCCTTCCTTCCTCCTGAATGTTCCTTTTATATAATTAATGCTAATAAATATTCAAGAGTATCACTCACTGTTGGAGCAGAATTTTATTTCTTTTTTAGTCTTTTTTTTTCTTTTTTGGGTGGAGGTAAAACTTACTCAGTAGTGTTAATCTATCAAAAACGAGTGCTGAGCATGGTCTTTATGCCAAACCCCTTCATTTTGGTGTGCACAAGCACCCTCCTTTTGTCACACCCCTCTAAATCATGGGGGTCTGAAAAGGGAAAGCAGAAACGGGCCACTTGGTCATCAGGAAACAGCCTGAGAGGTTTTGTGGAAGGGAAACCAAAGACTGAAAAAATCCAGTCTTTAGTGCTTTGATTATATCTTTATTGGTCCCAGGGGGGACTCCTTTATAAGGAGTTAAACCCTTGTGTTAATCTCAACTAACATCTGTTCTGAAACTAGTCATGATACATGAACTTAATCAGAAAAAAAAAATTAGAGACAACCTCGGTATATTTACCTGTTAACCAAGTAAGAGACACTTTTGCTCGCAAGGCACCTTTTAAGTATTTTCAGCAGAAACAAGGTGGTATTAGTATTATCATACAGGACAAATATACGGGAAGGATTGTTGCAACAGATGAGGCTGAGCCTAGACATTAAAGCTTCTAATAAAAGCTCTGTGAATCCAGGAGGTTAAAAATGCACCTTCAGTTATTTGTATTTGTTGGAGGGATGGAGTGTTTATATCATGAGTGTTTATACCCACGTTTGTTACTATCTTGCAGTTACCTTTGAGGATCAGGAGGTGATTCCTTTCACATCTTCTCCAAGTTGTGCAGAAGTGCCCTGTACAGCTTCTTCTGGTAGAAATTCCTGTAATTTACTGGCAATATCAAGGCCAAGGTGTTATTTTCCAGTGGGCCTGGACGACAGTCTGACATCCCAACCCAGGGAGCAAAGGCAAGGAGAAGGGCTTCCCAGGGCCGGAGCAGGTCAGGGACGCCCCAAAGGGCTCACTCGTCACTTAGAATCATAGAAACGTCCGGGTTAGAAGGGACCTTTTAGATCATCGAGTCCGACCGTCAACCTAACGCTGCCAAAAACACCACTAAACGATATGGCTCAACACCACGTCTATACACCCTTCAAACACCACCCCCCTCAGGACACTGACTCGACTACTCCCCCAGGCAGCCTGCTCCGAAATAACAGCCGCGCGATGGGCGGGGCTTGGCGCGACGTGCTACGTCACGCGTCTCCTCCGGCGCCTGCGTCTCGCGTGCCGGAAGCGCGGCCACGTCTGCCGGAAGATGGGGTAGCACCGCTCAGCCCGGCTTGGGGCCTTGCAGGGGTTGTTGCCGTCCCCCCTTCTCCTCTCCCCTTACGGCTCTCCCTCTCGGTGTGGGGGTCTTCCCCGCTGGGAGGAGGTGAGGGCCGGGCTGTGCTGAGGCCTCCGTCCATCCTGAAGGCTGCCGGGTAGGGCTGTGGTACAGGCGGCCGTGCTGAGGGAGAGAGGGAGGGGGAGAAAAGAAGGTTGAGGGGTGGGGGAGGCAGAGGCCACCCTGAGTGTCGCTCTCCTGCCAAGCCTCACCTGTGGATGTGCTGGGCCAAGGGACCCTCCACAAGCCTGCCCTGGGGTGAAGGGGCCCTTCTTAGGAGCTGAGGTGGAGGCACACATGTTACCCGTGTGGTCTTGCAGGCTGTGGGTGGAAGTGATGGCCTGCTCCCATCCCCTGTGTTGATGTCAGAGAAGGCTGCAGTTTGCTGGGGAGAAGTTCACCTGACCCAGTCTGTGAATCTGTAGGCCAAACATCTAAGGCTGTGTTGTTATTGGTTACTGTAACAATTATCTGGCCACTTTTCCTCCTCCAACAGGGTCTGGTTTTGTCAGGTGCAAGTAAACTTTATTTTCTGTTATCATTCCAGATTGGCTAGCAGGCTGGATGCTATGTGCTGATGCCAGAAACAGATATGGAGGCCTGATAGCTAAACCTTGGTTTTGTCTGTTTTCCTCAGAAACTGATTTGGTTTGTTTCCATCAGTTTCCAAAACAGCAAAATACCAAGTGAGCAGCAGAAAAGTGTTAAAATAATTATGACGCTAACAGGTTAACACAACAATTGTTTAGGTAGCCCATGCATCTTGCCTTATCAACACCAGTCTGATTTGTAATTATTCCATGTCTTTTGCAGCATATGGTCCTGAAATCTTAATTTTTTTAGAGTTTATCAACTGTCATCCATCATGTCTTGGCTTGCTGATCTCGCTGGAAAGGCAGAAGATCTGCTCAACAGAGTTGATCAAGGAGCTGCGTCTGCTCTGAGCAAAAAAGACACAGCAAGCAGTGCAGTTTATGATCATAAGAATTTGGACTCTGGAAATGAATATTCTGAATTGCGCCAGCATAGTGGAGAACTGAAATATCAGACATCATCCAAACCAGCCTTCATCTCCTCAGCAGCTGATAATATTAAACATCAGAAGGCCACAATCCTAGCAGGAACAGCAAATGTTAAAGCAGCACGTAGGACATCTTCGGAGGTTGCTTCTCCAGGAGAAAGTGTTTCCACACCCAGAGCTACCTCACATTTTGTGAGAAGAAAAAAGTCTGAACCTGATGATGAGTTGCTATTTGATTTTCTCAACAGTTCAGAGAAAGAGCCTAATGGAAGGATGGACTCTAAAAAAGAGAAGAGCAAGGGACCTGTTCTTCAAAATCACTCTCGGACTTCAAGCATTAGTTCTGTGTCTACAAGTACACAGAGTGCAACAACTACTGAAGATAATTCCAACAGGAGCCAAGGCAATGGTAGTTAAATAGTATTGAACCTAGAGATATTTAAAACCCAAGTGTGTCTAGGGTAAGGCTAGGTAATGGATTTACTGTCACTGCATGAAACATTTAGTGGGAGCAGTATGCCAAATGTGTGGGATACAGCAGGGTCTTTAACTTTTTTTTCATCACTGGGATAATATTTCATACCATGCTAATTTGGCAAGCTGCATAATTAATACTTAAATCTTTTGTGTTCTTGATCTACCTTATTGCTGTTGCTCACCTTGACCTCCCTGAGCTATGACCTAACCTTGTGTCAGCCCTCATACATCCCTGCTTAGAATCACAGGCACTGCTGCATTTGTTTGATCACTCAGGGCCCCTTACCTGTTGTTTCCAGGTAGGAGAGTGAGTGACTTTCACTGGCTGGTAGATAATGTTGGCTGTTGCCCAATGCACCATGTGAGGTGATGCAAGGTTTTCTCTGTTCCACCATGGAGGAAGGGTAAGCTGTCTAACTTGCTTGTCCTGCGGAGTGGGAACTTGGATGTGAAGACAGGCTGTTGTGGAACTATACACATGAGAGAGCTGGATAGATAAAGCCTTCTGGTTTGCCAGAAGTAGGTCATTAACTGCAGTATAAATCCGGACACTTGAAAGAGCCTCCAGGCCAGATGGTCAAAAGTTGGGGCTATTCTCAAGTCAACGCAAAGGACAGTGTGGCTGGGAAGTGTCAGGCGCTTGTGTTTTCTATCAAACTGTCCAGTCTATACTCAGTCCTTGCTGTTGCTGTGCTACTTTGCTGTTGTTTATTCTGTACAATTGAAGAAAATGGTTATGTTCTTTCCAAATAGCGTAGTTAGAATACTTTATTATTTATTCAGTACTTTGAGCATGTAAACCATTGTAAATGCCAGTTTTTTTGCTTACTACATGAAGTACGCTGGACAGCTTTAGATGTAAAAAGGGATCATTTCCAAAGATGTGAGTGTTCTTGTGTTTCTGGGTCTGTAACTTTTCAATGAGGTTTACCACTACTCCTAATAATAATTCAAATAAGTTAGACCTGGCTATATTGCCTTGCTGATGAGTGCTTCAGGAACATAGTTGCTTTGCTCAGTTTTTTCTTTGCTCAGAATTTTCTTCTGAGGATTTTTGAGTGGAGTTTGCATTGTGGAGCTGCCAAATGAGGAAGCACACAATTACAACATAGAGTTTCAGCACACTGGTTTTAAAGTTGATTGCATAGATACGTCTGTGTGATTTAAATGTTCTGTTTAGCATCTGTTGAAGTAGTTTATGATACATTAACTATAGACAAAAACAACGTCATTCTTTGTACATTGCCGTGGTTATAATCTAATACATGTTACAAATGGCTAATTTCTTGCTTTGTTAGCTTCATTAGTCTATTGAGCTGTCCAGACAACAGATCAAGGATAAACTGTTAATTTGGAAATTGTATAAATTAATCAAATGGAAGGAAACGACACTTCTTAGAACTGTTTAAATAGGAAAGGGGTTTGAGAAAACATGAAGAAATCTTCTTTTTGCTGCTGCTACTTGTTAGTGTGATGATGTTCAGAATTAATAGTCTGCCCCAGTTCCCTGGGCTCTGGGTGACAGGCGCTGTTGCAGTGGCACCGAGGGAGGTGGAGCAGGTTGGTTGGTGATCACAAGGTGGAGTAAAGAACATTGCGACAGCTAAACTGCAGTCTTGCTTGGAATTAGTTGCAGTCTGTCCCCCTGGATTTTCAGCAGTTACTCATCTGGGACAGTAAATTTAGAAGTAATATTTATGGATAGCCTGCTTGTTTTTTTATTGCATACTATGTTGCAAAGCTTCTAACTGTCTGAATACTGAAATCAAGACAGTTACAGTGGGTGTATTAGTTTCACAGCATTAATTCAGGGCACTCAGTGTGTGTTTGTGCATGATGGGGAAAGGCTGTGCATTCCTCCTTCCCTGCAAGTCCAGAATACTGCCAGGAGTTCCCTTGCTGTTCTCACTGAGGTTCTAAGATTTAAAAAGAAAAACAAAACAAAAACCTGTATTTTGGTTTCCATAATCTAAAGAATTAGAGTTTGTATTGACAGAAAGCTTCTAACAGTTTGACAGAGTGTATCTACTTTATAGTTTTTCATTAGAGAAAGGAAAGATCGTGCTTCTGCTTCAAATCACTGCAGCTTGATTTCTCATATTAAAAGTGCTTTTGAAAAAAATATTTTGAGAGGTTTATTAATACAGAATTATCAGCAAGATGATGTTTTGACTGAAATTATTCTTAAAATGCTTTTTTTACATAAAGATAACTCAAATATGTAGCTATGTGGCTGAGTTACATATTTAGGTTTGATACTAAAATAAATGTAGCTATCTGAAGAGATTTTTTTAAAAATAAAGTTTACATCCTCAAAATCAAAATCGTAATGGAAAACTAGAATGAACTTGTACTAAAATTTCCCCTAGTTAGTTACTATGTATATTTAACCCCTCCTGTTACTGTCTCATCTTCTGAAGACATCTCTGGGCAGCATAGTCATAAAAAAGTATTAATCTTTTGAAATTCTGAATTTGACATTAATGTAATAAGAATTTCTATAACTTCCATGTCTTGTCTTGCAAGATTAACAAAAGTGCTGCATGATGCATGTATACTATATAATAGTCCTATTTTGTGCAAGTCCTTTGGGAGAAGCAGTTCCATGTTCCATTTCAATATAAGCTGTTGTTACTTTTTTTTTAATTCATTTAACCACTGACGTAGAACACGAAATTGCTGTTTACATTAAGGTGACTTAGAACTAATATATGTATTTATAACTTGCATCTCTTTGTACAGAAACTCCAGACAGTTCAGATTCTAGACTGGGAACACAAGGTGATGGCGTGAAGGATTCATCACAAAGTGCAGTAGCTAATCCTAGCCTTTCAGCTAATGACGATTGCAAATCACATGAGCTATCCAATCTTCGTCTGGAGAATCAGCTGCTGCGGAATGAAGTTCAATCTTTAAATCAAGAAATGGCTTCATTAATTCAGAGGTCCAAAGAAACACAAGAAGGTACTGTGGTTTGGAAGCTCAATTGTATCATATTGTTAAAATGCTAGTGAACTAAAAAACAATGTTATTCTATGTTAGTATTTTCTATTCATAATAAAATCTTTCTAGTTAAATTTGCATGTATGACTTCCCAAGCAAAATGATTCTTGGTCTCAGAATAATGAGCTGGAAAAAAACTAAAAGGCTTATTCAACTGAAAAGATAACACAAATGTTGATTAAAGTGATGTGATCAAGTTAGTTCCAAAACTTACATCATATTAAAATAGCCTTTAAATACTTCAAAATCTGACTATTTTCTGGCTGTAGGCTATAATCTCTGATGTCTAGAAACTGACAGTAAAAATATGAAATTTAGTATTTTTGTATGAATTCACTAGCTTTTTCAAAGCCTAATGAAGTGACAAATATAAAAAAAAGTGAATATAAATTAAACACTTTAATGATAAAACCTTGAGCAAAGTCCTGCTGTTAGGCATACAACTGAGGGACTGCATTTTTTTCAAATTAACCATGTAAGCCAGAGAATTGTAATTTCCATTGAAGTTTAATATGTGATGTTTGATTAAAACCAGAAGCCTGTGTAAGTATTCAGGCATTATTTCAACACTGGTATGTTTTTCTACTGGTTTTTTTTGGTTGACATGTTGTGTTGAACTAAGTGCTTTATGCAGAGGTTTCCAAAGGCTAGTTCACACAGGGGTATTTGACAGCTGGCCGTTGCAAGGTGTGGGACAGGTAAAATTTGTCATCTGCAGTGTGACACAAAATGAAATGCCCATTTTGAGATCACCTGCAAAATTTTATGGGTCATGCTCTGCAGCTGGTCTGGCATTTGTTACTTCTTGGTAGCTCATAAAGTTTCGCTGTTACTTCAACTTGGTTGTATTTAATTTCTTTCTGTAAGAAATGTGATGTGTGCATCCTGGCCATTTACATTTCTTGTTTTGTAGAATTGAACAAATCCCGAGAAAGGGTTGAGAAGTGGAATGTTGACCATTCAAAGAGTGACAGAATGGTTAGAGAACTTCGAGCTCGAGTTGATGATCTGACAGAAGCTGTTGGTGCCAAGGATTCACAGCTAGCTGTGCTGAAAGTACGGTTGCAAGAAGCTGATCAGCTCTTAAGTGCTCGGAAAGAAGCTTTGGAAGCGTTGCAGAGTGAAAAATCACGGTACTTCATCATTTCATACTTTGTAATTCTGCAAATAATAATAAGATTGGAAATTCAAGGTAGATAATTTAGTCTCTTCAGGAGTAAAAATGAATAAATTAATGGGGAAAGGGATGGTATCAAGATTTGAAATATGAGGATGCAAGTTTGTTCTGAGCCCGCTATATCATAGCTGGCAGTGGGAACAGGGCAAATAGGGGCAATTGTCACCTGATTATTGAAATCCATTTTGTATAAAGTATTCATGTTTGTGTCAGAGACCTGAAGCTGAACTTCTCAAGAAAAATGTTTTTCTCTTGCAAAATACATTTGCTTATCCACAAATTCAAAGACTTTTGTGACATTTCATCACTGGGATATGAATCGACAATTGGATGTTCCAGAATATAGGTCAGGGGGGAGATGTGTGAGCCATTAACTCCTCACACCTGTAAGCAGCCATATTCAGTAATTTACTGGGTAAATTTTCAAAGCTGATTTGAAAACCAAGTTGTCCTTTTTCTACCTGAAAATCACACTAGTCTTCTTCTTTTTCAATTAATATGTATATTGTTCTTTCAGGATAATACAAGACCACAGTGAAGGGAGTAGTTTACAAAATCAAGCCCTTCAAACTCTTCAGGAAAGGCTGCATGATGCAGACTCCGCACTCAAGCGAGAGCAAGAAAGTTACAAACAAATGCAGGTTAGATATGAAGAGTAAGGAACAGTTTCAGGCTCCACTTTTGAGGTCAAATCTGTGAGGTTCCAACTGCTCTCTCTTCCCCTTGACTTCAGTTGCTGTTCAGGGCACTAAGTGGTTGAAGGATGTGCTGTCTGCTGCACTAAGTATCCTGTGATACTGGTTTACTTTTTATATGTTATTTTGAAAGCTTCGTAACTGAAAGTTTTTGAGGATTGATGCTGATAATTTTTACAGGTTTTTTTTTAATGCTATCTTGAATGTTAAAACCTGCTTTAAAACTAAGTCAATAATTGATTTAATTTTCCACGCTATGTTGTTACACAACAGATTGTTACACAATTTGAGTATCTTAAGAACATTAAGTTGGACAATAACTTGTGTGGTAAATATGTGAGTACATCATTGCCAGAGACTGCTTTCCATGCTTAGCTTGGCTTTTATTATGTATAGTAGCATCTTTGAAAGTCTTTATCAGTGCCTGGTTTGGGGTTTTTTACATCGAAATATGGCAGACTACATTTGATAATATTTTTTGAGGGGAAAGCTTACTTTTTGTTTACCAAATGTAAATAATAGAAAGATTGTTATTCCCTCAGTATTTCTGGTGGGGGAAAGAAACGCATATTTTTAATGATATTATTTAGTGCTTGCTTAAGCAAGCAGGATTTCTTTCCACATAGCACTAATGCATCTTTAAGTTGGAGGTGGTAGATCAAAGGTGTTGTGTCATATGTAGTTGCTTTTAAACTTTCTTTTTTCCTTTCTAGGTTAAAGTTGAGACTGTTTAAACACAAAGTATTGTTTCTTTATTGCTAATAGAATGAGTTTGCGGCTCGTCTAAGTAAAATGGAAGCAGAACGTCAGAACTTGGCAGAAGGAATAACTGTAGCAGAAAGAAAGTATTTAGATGAAAAGAGGAGAGCCGATGAGCTTCAGCAACAAGTCAAAGTAACTAAAAACCACCTAGAATCTGCAAAACAGGAACTGGCAGACTATAAACAGAAAGCTACTCGCATACTCCAAGTAAGCATTTTTGTAAAGAAATCCAGCTTGATTTGTACACTTACCTGATCTTTTTTAAGGTGTTATTCTTCAAATAATCTAATTTGTGGGTTTCTTTTTTCATGTGACCTGTAATATATTTTGGGGCATGTCTATAATGGTGCCTATACAGAGCAGCTACCAGTCTTCATTTTTGTAAATTGAAGTTTACAGATTGATTTAAGTAATTGAAGTGGTAGTTCAGGTCCTGAATTTAAGGAGAAATCCAGGTGAACCGTTGCACTTCTTATGGAACATCCATCAGTGTGTTCCGCATCTGAGAATCTAATCTTAGGCAGATAGATAAATAGATGTAGCCTACAATTTGTTCCACACCTAGTGTTCTTGAGTCAAGAATATTGCTCAATTCTGCTTGAGGCTGAAGCATAGCATATAAAGGATTCTTATGTGTAAACCAAAGGAAATATTTTTATGTACCCTGAAAGTTTATATGTGATCAGCATTATATAAACAACTGCAAAATTAGGTATTTTATGCAGAGTTCTGTGCTACTTAAGTTGTCAAATATACCAAATCCAAAAGTGGTCAGTTTGAGTCTTGTTTATAAAAGTTAGCAAAATATTGAAGAAAAATGTGTTTAGAATAAGTAATTTAGTCTGTTAGCCAAAGACAGGTTTTAAGTCATCTTGATAAATATGAGAAGCGTGAGATCAGAAGTTGATGTCGAGATGAGATTAGGTTGACTCTGAATAAAATGGTTCATCCTCTTTCCCAGAAGAATTATTGCTGTATTTGGCTCTTATTTGGTTTTGTTGGCACAGGAAAGGATGGACTGAAAGGGGGTCAGTTTTGGTTTTAGTCGATGTTAGTGTCTGTCTTCTCTCTTGTGGTATCTGGAAAGTCAAAACTGTGGTCTATGTCACGTTTGACATTCCAGGCACTTCTGAAGAGAAAAGCTGTACTCTTCCTCAGATAACACAGGTTTTCAGTAAATCTAGACTCATGGCATACAGGAAGTCAGAAAAATTATCAGTGGGGAAGTATTTTCATTTGAATTTAATTTCATTATTGACTTGGCTAGAAGAACAGATAAAGCAGTTCTTTTACTGTATGTCTACATTTGAATTTTAGAGCAAAGTAATTTTGGTATATTCTAGTTGAGCACTTGTTAAATACTGCAATAAATAATATATCGATTTATTATTTCAGTCTAAAGAAAAGTTGATAAACAGCTTAAAAGAAGGCTCTGGTATTGAAGGTCTGGATAGCAATACTGCAAGCACAATGGAACTA
This sequence comes from Tringa solitaria, assembly GCA_026413425.1. NCBI lineage: Eukaryota > Metazoa > Chordata > Aves > Charadriiformes > Scolopacidae > Tringa > Tringa solitaria. The sequence goes on from JAOXJM010000041.1 coordinate 6,004,586, forward strand.
GAAGAACTGAGACATGAGCGAGACACTCAGAGAGAAGAAATACAAAAGCTAATGGGGCAAATCCAACAGATGAGAACAGAGCTGCAGGTAGCTGTGGTTGTGTACACGTGTATTTGTAGTTAACCATGCACAAAGGACTGTTTTCTTGTATACTTTGGTGCTGTTGCTTCTAGTGTTTATTTGACCTAGTATTAAAATTGACCAACTTTTGCTCAAGGTGAGACAAACGCTTATTGATATGTGATTTCTTTCCATGTTCTCTCTCACCACTTCAGGTTGTGTGGGAGGAATACTATAAATGCCAGTTCTCTCTTCCCTTGCTACTGTCTGCTCCTTTTGAGGGGAACATTTCTTTCCAAACAAGTTTGGTGATTTCTGTAGAGATCACCTATATCTGTTTCTGCAAGGGCTGCTAATCCTTGAAGCAGCTGTAATCCGAGTCGTCTGCTGGCATAATTGGCTCAACCCAGCAGTTGCACGCAAGCCTACTTTACACAGTTTTAGCCTGTAGGCAGTAGAAGGGAAAAAGTGGAAGCTTTTCATGTTCACAAAATGCATTTGGTTTATTACTACATTAGTGAAAATATTTTGTATAAAACGACCAAATATCACTTATTCAATACACCATCGCATTAATTTTCCTTTGAAGCGATATTGCAGATACAACTTTGTTTTGCTTTTACCCATGACAGATTGCAGTATTGTTTGAACATTAGTGAGATAGTAACATTTCTGTTGATTTCAGGATATGGAGACTCAGCAGGTAAGTGAAGCTGAGTCTGTGAGAGAGCAGCTTCAGGACCTACAAGAACAAATAACAGCACATAAAATGGCCAAACAAGAGGCAGAAGCTGAACTAGAACGACAAAAGCAGGTAAGGAATTCTTGAAAGCTGAAAGGTCTTATTTTAGGTGTCGTGTGATGTCATCAGTAAAGCATTTGGCTTAATAAAAGAGTATCTTATACAGCATTTAGGGTATTTTTTTGTCTAGCATTCCCAAGAAATCCCCAAAAGCTTAATGAATGTCACTAGGACAAAAAAAGCGCAACCAGAAGGTGCTGTCCGTTGCTTAGTAATGGATACTCTTGATCAAGAGAGGTCTTACTGGTGTTTTAAAGAATAAACATGACCCTAGGGAGTGTACGAAATTGATAATGATCTTAAACCTTATTCAGCAAGGGAACAATCAAACAATAGGGATATAGTAACATTTGTAACCGTTATTTATATGAAGAAACTCAACTACTAGAAATGATTACTGTGGAACTTCCTATGCTCAATACTACATAAAACTTAGTTTGTAAACCGATGTTATTTTAGTACCAATTCATAGATATTTTCTTTTAATCCACTGGTTACTCATTTCTGAATCTAAATGTTCTTACTTCCAAACTGCTCCTTAGGAAACATCGCTGATAAAATTATATTAATGAATTTTGTCAGATGATGTCATCTTTTTAAGCAAACCCCCCTTGATGTAAGCAGTTTTTTGTTAAAAAGAGGGAGGAAAAAAGGCAAGCTTATATATCAGGTGAACAAACTTATTCAGTAGAAATCAGACAAATGCTTTGTACCCTAATAAAATTTTCTCTGTAAGAAAAAACTTAGAATTGATAATGAGGAAAACAGGAGAGTACACTGTATCTGCTAGGAACAATTTCTCTTACAGGATTATCTGTCCTTCCAGAAGTTACATTTTAATGAGATGCTAGCAGCTTGAACTAATTAAAAGGCAGAAGTCGAGGTCTGCTCTTGATGGATAGCTGATGTTTATTATATCAAAGCAGATGGTAGATTGTATTTTGTTACTCCTGCCCTTCTGAGGAGTATATTTTAAGTCAACACTACATACAGAAAGAGAGGTGAACTTTACAAAAAAAAAAAAAGGCATTATCAGTTATTACAGAAACTGAAGTATTCCTTTTGATGAGACACATTTACATGTGTTTTAAAGCAATTGTGTGCATTGATACTTAATACAATTATGGTCTGTTCTATCTGGGAATTCCTTTAACGGTTGTCCTAAGGTTTCTGAGACTGAAGATGGAAAACCAGTAGAGATGTTATTTCTTGTACATCTTGTGGTTTGAAGGTAGAATAGGATTATCTGTTTTCTGTAGCAACTGACAGCTGAAGTGATGCAGTGATTTGAAGACTCTCTTAATTTAAAGGAGAAGCATGGCAGGTCTTTAAGTTTGAGTTAAAATAGCTACTAAATCATGGGAGTAATAAAACTTATGGTTAGATTCGCTGTTCAGTAAGTTATCCCTTACTAATATTCCTTACCCTTTCTATTATGTTAATTTTTCCTAATCTTTAAAGGAAGATCCGTATCATACAGAATTATAGGGATTCCAAGGGGTTTTAAACACTTCAAAAATGGTATCTCAGATTAATGGGTTTATTTTAGCGGATCCCCCTCCAAAATGTTTCCTAATTGTTTTAAGTTACGTTATTGACATCGTTTCAAGGTAGCAATGTAATAAATGGTGAGAATATAAGGAAGATAAATCATGGTCCTAATTAAATTGTGTGACTCTAAGTAAACAAGTCTGAATTAATATTTATGTTAGATCAGTCTCCACAAAAGAGTTTGGTAAGTCTTGAGGTTGTGTCCTCATGCTCATCTCTCTTGTTTTTTTTCCCCATCCTAGTTAGACACCTAACTAAGATTAAATTCCAGTTTATATTCGATTGCACCGTATTGCATTCCTGTGTACTACTGTGAAACTCTAGATAAAAGAATGTCTCTCAAAATTACATATATGTATAAAATCTTTTATTTGTGATTTTAATACATTTTATAGGAACTCCATTATACCGAAGAAGAATTGTATCGAACAAAGAATACTTTGCAAAGCAGAATAAAAGACAGAGAGGAAGAAATTCAGAAGCTCAGAAATCAGGTACTCTGTGTGTATAGGAAAAAACTTTTATCATCTTCAATAATGAAAACCGTGATGAAAACTGTTAATTTAATTAAGCTGTACAAAAGAAGCATAAAGGCCCTACTAGTGAGTTACAGTGTACTACTTTTCAATACAGAGTAGAGTTTTGAGCGGAGGGAGTACAAGGGAACAATGAAGTAGTAAATAGCCTAATTCATAATTGTGTGTGGATTGCGCTTTGGGGGCAGGGGAATCAACCTGTGTCCCAGCTAGATATGATGGAGTGGTGCTGGATCAACGTTGTTGTTTTTTTTTTTTTTTTTTGAAAACTAAAAAAGTCATTGGTGCTTGATGAGGTCATCATGGTTTCTACAACTATCCT
>JAOXJM010000041.1:6007895-6029704 GCA_026413425.1 Tringa solitaria
CTAGCCTACTGTTCTGTCATGGACAGTGGCAATGGGGCCAGCATGTGACCCTGGCTGCTTTCTTCACTCCCTTGTACTTGCTCAGCATCAGCAGTTGAATTAGGGATATTAGTGTTCAAGTCCCTGCTAAATTCCACCAGTATGTTTATGGACCTCTTTTCCTTGAAACAATCTAATCTCTTCTGGAACCTTGTGATACTTTTCAGGCCCCACAGTCTCCTTGGGCAGGATGAGCGCATAGGCCTCATTTTGTATAAATTACCTTAGCATAATGAAAAGTAGTCAACATGCAGTTATAGTGTCAGAGGATTTGGAAATTGTTGCATTGCAGTACAAATTTCTTGACCCTGTTGGTGGATGATTCTTCTGGTAATACAAGCTTCAAACCACATGCAGGTGCCCTGGTGCCTTGCATCTAATTTATATTTTTGATATCACACTATCCTGGTTCCTGATGATTCTGTTACTGCATTATTGAAGCTACATCTTTGTGGTGTATGATGCTAAAAGTGGCTGAAGTCCAAGATTGTAGTGAATAGATGAGCTATTGCACATATGGCTAATCTGGAGATTCCCATTTGCTTTAATATTTTCTGCAAATTGAATTATATGATCCATGTCTTCATTTGCTGTCCTTGTAGTTTCTCTTTGCTAGTACAATCGTGTTTTCTGCCTCAGTGCTCCTCAATTCTTCGCAAAGTATCCTGCATTTTCACCATTTTCATTCAAGCTTTTCTGTAGAATGGCATCAGATTCTCCTTGTTTGTACTGAGTTTTGCCTTCCTCACTTGAAAATGTTTTGCATACTCACTTGTTTTGTGAAGTTGCAAGTGTGGTAGCCAGACTGGATTATCTTGCTATTGTGTTGCCTGTCATTTAAATTCAGCTCTGAGGTGTAGCATTGATTTTTGTGATCAAACTCAGGATTATATAGAAATATTCATATGATTAGAGGTGGAAAACAGGAATACATTTTTACAAAGAGTTTCTTGTGTCGTGTAAAATCTTGTTTTAGCAACTGTCCAAATTAAGTTCTTTATTGCACTCACTGATGACTATTTTGATAGCGTTATCTTGTAAAAGATTCTGCGATGGAATAACTTGGTTCTTGGAGGGCATAGATTTTTAGAGTTTTGTAATGTGTTAGTTGGTCAGACTTTGAACTTACTTTGATTTTTTTTTTTTTTTTAATTTGCTTTGTTTTTTAGCTCACAAACAAGACTCTGAGTAGTAGTAGTCAGACAGAATTAGAAAATCGGCTTCATCAGCTGACAGAAACACTAATTCAGAAGCAAACCATGTTAGAGAGCCTGAGCACAGAGAAAAATTCCCTTGTCTATCAACTGGAACGACTCGAGCAACAGCTGAAGGTTACCCCAGGCACGAGTAGTAACGGACCTTCCATTAATATGGCAGGGATTGACAGTGCTGAAGGTAAATAAGGAAATACAATACTTAAAACTCTGTCCTTTCTGCAGTTCAGGCTTTTATGTTTCCTAATGCCTTTCCCTGAAAGTCTTGAGTTTATAGTAAAAAAAAATGCTGAAAACATGCAACTCATGCCAGAGACCTTGTCAACAGTAGCCACCATCATAAAAATAGTTAAGTAGAAGCTACTTTTTGTGTGTAAATGACTTTAAGTAAACTTAATAGAGCAAATTTCATCTTTAATTCTCAGTACTATGGCCCTATTGGAACAATTGGATTTAAAATTCCTGTCACAGGTGCCAATAAATCTGTCTTTTAGGGTTTAAACTGAATTTCAGAAGCAGGATGTAAGTCTTCCCTTGTAAAAGGGTTTGAGAAGTGAGCAAGAATGAGATACTTCCTTTTGAGAGTTGATCAGAATTGTGGTTGGAATCTATTTCCTCCTTGCTTTCTGTTTTTCTTGAAAAGCAGCTTAAAATAGGGTGGTTCTGCTGAGGCTGATTTGTCTGTACTGTGTAGAGATCATCCTGTATCTGTAGGAGAATCTCAGCAGTTGATCTATGGGTTCAAGATGTTACTTTTCGAAGTCAAAGTTTGTAATGTTTTATATCTGCTAAGTAACTTTAAAAGCAATGGACAAATACTAAGAGGTGTAAAATGACAATCCAGACTTTTGTTTTTCTGCTTATGAAAGACTTTTAGAGAAATAAGGCAGGAGAACTAGCAAATTTGAAATATATTTCCTTTTGACTTGTTTTTAAGTAACTTCAATGAGCGTAAGTTTAGTTGTACAAAGGTAACATCTGAGATTTTTTTTTTAGTTGATACATAGTAAAAATGTAAATAAAGTAGAAATTTTTGGAATGTTCAAGTTAGTATCAGAAATGCTATGAAAATTTTACTCTGAGAAATAAAAGCAAATGGAGAAACTGTGACAGCATCAAACCCTTCATTTTATACATGTAATGTTAGAATTATTACTAGATGATAAAATTGGCATCAAGTTGTCCATCTAGTGAACTAAAATAAATTTTAAAAATATACTAAGTTGAAGAAACATTTGACTGTTTATCAAAGTTCATCAAGAATACTGCTCTCAAAACACACTCCTCTGCCCCCAGAAAAATGGTACTAACAAATCAGATTAATCACTATTTTTGTATTTTTTTCTCTTTGTTATACACTACCGATTTGTTTTGCTTAAACAACAACTTAGCTGGTTTTAGACTAATGAGTTTTTTTTCTTTTTTTCCTTTCAAACAGGTGCTCGTATGCGTAATGTTCCTGTCCTGTTTAGTGACATGGATACAAACATGGCAGGAATGTATGGGAGAGTTCGCAAAGCTGCCAGTAGTATAGATCAGTTTAGGTAAGAGTGTCCTAAGGGAATATATTTTGTAATTTCTGGAATCTTTTTGCCTTCTGTTTTGAATTGCTTCTATAAAGATAAAAGTAAAAAATAATAAAGCTGAAGTGCAGTATAAATTACTAAATATTGACCTAGTTCACTTGTGCTTTCTTATCCTATTAATATTTGATGGGATTTTGCAAATTATGGTCAGTTATTTAAATAATGCTTTTGTAGATTTTTGATACAAAAGGGTCATTAAACTATGCACAAAAACTCCTAACCTTTTACTTTACCATCTTTTACGTTTTTCACTTTTGTAGGTTTTGACTGTGTCTGTGATAAACACTGTAAGAGTGTATTAGTGGAGGAGTAGCATATGTGTTCTTTTACTCCTCTTTGGGCATTCAGATGAAGACAAGATTCTGGGTTCTGACCCAGTGCAGCTGTTTACCTTGAAAGATAATCTTTTTGAGGCATTAGTAAACAAAAATCACTCTGGATTCAGCAAAAGACTTCCTTTGATCCTTTTCTGACCAGTTAGGTTGTCAATATTCAAAAGAAAGGTCTGTTGCAAAACCTGAATCAAATAGCAATAGAAAAAAAAATAGGTAATGCTTCTTAATGCTTTGAAAGCAAGAGAAAGTCCTTTATACTTCCAAGGTACATTAATTTCATTGTGAAGAATATCAGGATTTCCATGATTGGGACCTATTACATGTGGTGTTTTAATACTAAACTTCATTTGCCAGTATCACACTCACTTCAGTATGTGCTTGGTTTTTTTTAACAGGTGTTACTGAGCACACATCTAATGCAGTATGCTTTGTAGCACTCTAGCAGTAAACTTGGAAAACCCAGGTCTTTTTTGTTTAATGAAATGTAAGAATGATAGTGATCTATTAGTTTGTTTTCAAAGAAATCCAAAGATTTGGTTGCTTAAATTTTTTTGAATGATTCATGGCAGCTCCTCAAGTAACAAAATTTGATAAATATATAGCATATTTGTGAGTTTTAAAATACCTGTACAACTCTTGAGTCTCAGCTGTTTTTCACACTCTGAGGCTAGGATGTAACAGAAAAACTTAGGAGAATATATTTTATGGTCTGAATTCTGAATTTTCTCCGTTGAATGTCTTGAGTACATGAAGTAAAATTCAGTCAGAAACAAAGCCATGTGTATAACATCAGCTGATGTTCATGAGTTTATGGTGATTAGAATGAGAGGCACAGGAATTTATTGCTCAGCACTAACTCGTGCGTTTTGGTTTTCTCTTGTGTAGCATTCGGCTGGGAATCTTTCTAAGGCGGTATCCCATAGCAAGAGTCTTTGTAATCATTTACATGGTGAGTAAGCTTTCTTTAAAGTAAGAAGTTTAATACAACATTTCTGTAGCCAGTTTATAGAATACTTCTTAAATTGAAGATGTTTGATGTTCAAAAGGCTATATAATTATATAACTTCAACAACTCGGTGTCTTTTTTTGTAAAGTGGACTAGGTAGTACTTACATAAGAGCCTTTTGGAGTCCTGTTGCTTGGCAGTTTTCAGTTTTCCCAGAAATTCTTAGTATAGCAGTCTTAAAGACATTTATGTAACTACCATTTAAAAGACTGTAAAAAGTAGAGGTTTAGTACTAAAATACAGAATAATAGTGGCCTGCTGCCAAGGTTAACCCACCACTCCTGCCTGCGCTGCATTTAGTAAAGCGATGTGTTATAGCTTTTTTAATATTTGGCACTTCAGTTTTTGTTCAGTGACTAATAATCACGCTTCTCTACTAGCTGGAAAAAGTAGCAAGAAAATTTTTTCTTGATAGAATTAAAAAAAAAAATAGTGTAGAGTTGCTCATCAGTACCATGTGAGATTGTCAGGCTTGCAAATTCCTCCGTTTTCCACTGGAGGGCAGATGTCTGTCAGTTTAAGTGACCTGGGGTAAGGCAGGTTTGCAGTCTCCCCCTTGAAAAATATTGCACTAGTTGAGCCTTTGAGTCTTTGAAATGAAAAAAAAAAAAAATGTTGCTTGAGAAGGCGTAATGATTCTTCTGAACAGAGTTTCCAAGAGCAGCTGTTGCTATTTCAGGATATAAAGCAGACAGACACACATGAATAAAGGAAATGGTGGTTCCCCCCTGCAATTGCTTCTTCCATCCTATTAGGTACTGGAAGGAACAGGGATGTTTAATTCCTAACCTCTCTTTCTTCCTGTTCATGACTAAGATTTTTCAATATATAAATAAAATGCTTTTTACCGAAACAATGAAGACTTCTACCAGCTAAGCTGCTATCTGAAGTGAAACTCAGTGATGGTTGCATAGGAGCTGTATATTGGGCAGTCAGTGGCAGTTACCCTTTTTTGGCTTGAACCTTGACTATGACTATTGTAACTTGAATGTTTATTATTTAATTTTTTTTAAGGAAATGTGGCTTATGTATTCTGTCAGTTATCTCCCTTGTTGCACCCCCAGCAACTTCTATTCTAATTGGATAGCTTCAGCCAAATTCAGATGAGAATTAACATTAACTAAAAAGTTCATAAAAAAAAAATGCCTCCAGTCAGTGCCTGTGGTAAGGAAAGCAGAACTCAGCTGTTTTACACCGTCTGGTGCCAGCCGCTTGGTGCAGGAGTAGTGACTTACCCGTCACTCGAGGCAGATCCCACGGTTCTGGCTGAGAGCGGAGTATCCCAGAGAGCAGCTGCAGTTACTGGGGCATGGAGGGAAAACGAAGCCAGGGGGTATAAAGCAGCCTGGGTTCCTACAGATTTAGTTTTGCTGTTTGTGTAAAATCTTCAGTTTTCTGCAAATGGCTTCTTCAGAATCTTGACTCAGCATTTCATTGTGCAAATAGGATTATTTTTTTTTAGGAGTATCTGAATAATATGAAAAATACTTAACCTAGTTTTGTAAACATGTTTTGATTTTATTAGCTCTTGTTGAGAGTTCTCATACTTAACTGCTGCTGTGAAAGGTGATGGTCAGTGCTGAGAAGTTAATTCTTTTTTTTCTTTTCCCAGGCATTGCTTCATCTCTGGGTGATGATTGTTCTACTTACCTACACCCCAGAAATGCATCATGACAGTCCCAGTGGCCGATAGGCTGAGACGGGGCCGTAGGCTGTGCTAATGCAATTCAGACTGGCAGTGTCTTTAGAGTAATCAGTTCTGAAATATCAGCAAACTTTTCCTCGTGGTTTTTAGGAAGAATGAAAACCATCATGTCTGATTTATCACTACTTTTCAAATAAGTGTATAATACTCTGTAGCTTTTTCAGTTTACCTAAAGGAACGTCACTTCCCTGGAGAAATAAAGCTCACAAGTTAAGCTATGGTTAGCCTTTACGTTTTGTGTAGACCTTCTGGTGGTTAGTGTAAAAGATAAGGGTTGTACCTACAGAGAAATGCAAGGATTTCTAAAATTACAGATATCTATGATACAAACTATTTTAGATCATACTGGATGTGGGCTCTGGTCAGGTAATAAGCTGTACTTAGCAATTTAAATAAACTTTACTCTTTCTGGTTTATTTCAGCCTGCTTTTGCACTTCTCTTTTTAACTTTTGTAAATAATAGGTTTTTACTTAACATGTTAAACTTAAAAAGGACAATGGATTGGTGCAATATCTCTTTGTAAATAAGGTTAAAAATAAAATAATATGCATTCTTCTTAGCTTTGTACTTCTAGTGCAATAGATGTATCTTACCTACCAGCTGAATAGTGGCACTGCCTATCTAAAGGCTGGTATTTCAGCTTTATTAGGGAAAGAGAGAGCTGGTTTTGAGAAGAAAGGTTTGAGTTATTTAGAAATAATGGTGTTTCTTTTTGCACTTGAAATTTATATATTTTTACTGCATTTTCTTATACCTCTCTCATTACTGTGTGTCTTAATCAGATCTTATATTCACCAAAATACTTTCTAAAGCTTTGGGTACTTAATTCAGATTATTTCTATACAAAGTCTATCAGAACATCAAAAATTTCTTATGTCTAAACACTTACCAAAAATACTAATAAACTTCATCAAATATTAGTGGCCAACGTAATACCAAAGTTACTGTAATAGTTCTATCGTTAGAGCATGGCATTCTGTGATTATGAATTCTTAATAGATAATAATAATACAAGGTCACTTTCTTTACCTAAGAAATTGCTTGTTTTCTTGTGTGGTACTCAAAGCTGAGTAATGAGAAGATGACTACAAGCAATTTCTCTCTCCTGCTCTTAAGAATACAGTCTGGGTTTTGTGTGAGTTCAACACACCAAGAGTTAGTCCTGTGCACGAAGTCTGTCATGTGAACTCCTATGGAAATGTTACAGTAGACAAATGACTGTATTGCTGCTCAGATTCAGATCTTGCAGAGAAAACTGAAATGTTTTGATGAACTAACTAATAAAAGAAGAGCATTTACTGTAAGCTGTGTCCCTGCCCTCTGTCACATTTGCTGCACTTTGCCTAATGCCGGTTTTCTTTTCAATTCTGATGTTAAAGCCACCTCTGAATCTTGGGGAGAGCTGATTGCTGTAGGAGGAGATCAGGTAAGATCCTTTGTACAGTCATCTATACACATGCATTTTTTTTCACTTAAAACCTCCAAACCACTGAACCTTCATATACTGCAGTATACCATCACAATTTGGGGGGAACATTCTTAATGCTGTGTACCTCTTACAGCTCTGCTGACATCACAGCAACTGCATATCTATTCTTGATTCCTTTCTCCCTGTGTTCTTCTCTTTTTCATATATATATATATATATAAAATTTTTTTTTAGAGATCTCAGAATTAACAGAGAGCTTTTTGGTTGGTTTTTTTTTTTTCTGGTAACTTAGTAAAGCCAGTATGGTGCTTCTAGAGCCCTTTACCATAGATTAGTATGATTATGATTTTCTTCATTTCTTCCAGATTTTATGCCAAAAATTTCACAGGGGTAAGCACTGAAAGAGTCCTGATGACTTTTGCCTTTGAACTAGGCTCTTGTATTCCGTTATCAGTTTGGGTTTAGCTGGTGTTGACCCCTGTGGTGTCCTTGGAGTTGAAAATAATGTCCTTACTGTAGGGTGCTGGAGTAGCATCAGCCTTGTGTTCTTGACCTCGTGTGTTGCTAAGATGTTTCTGTTTTTATTTCTTGTCGGTGAGATGACATATACTTTTCTTGTTGCAACTTCAGTTCCCATCTTTACCATCTATTAATTTTCCCCCCTTTTTTTTTAATACTTGTAAAAGGAAGGCACAGCTTTCTGAGTGCCTGATTATATTCTGATTTTAAAAAGGTGCTATGTTAACAACCGAACTGTGAATCAGTGTTTTCCCTAAGTAAGAAACCTGGGAGTAGGCAGCTGATGGTCGCAATTCCTCGCCAGACAAAGGGCTGTTCAGCGTGGAGAGGAAACAAATGCTGCTGTACCACTAAAGGCCATACTATGGCTTATGCAAACACCTTTAAACTCTCTTTAAAGCATTCGAGAGTATAAGAAGCCTTTATTATGGTGTTAAACTGTTTCAGAGCTATACAAGAAATACAAATAACTACTCCTTAAAGCTTTTGTTTAAACACCCTGGAGTTTTGTCCTCATAATTCATGTTAATAAGCTGCACATGATGCAGTGGAAGGACACACAGGACTGTGTGATGGAGTCTATCTGAATATAAATGTCAAATTTTGAGTTGAAGGGTAAGGTATGCTTCCTGCCTCAGATAGCAACGTTGGGCTCCCATGTCATCTGTACAGATTTGTGAAGTGTGCCACGGCTACGGGTCAAAGGTGACATAAGGACACCATTTCGTCAAGCAGCTCCTAATGGTGTCAGGAGGTTGCTTTACTGAACAGATGGCTCCGGAGTGAACAAGAAGCTTCTGTTAGCCTCCACCTTAAGTGGCGGGAGGATATTCCAAGCACCAAGTCTGTTCTGGAGGGACTATCAAACCACTGGGCAGTTAAACTACCTCGGCTTCGGAGACCGATGTAGCAATATAGGATTTTAAAAAACATTTTACAAATGCTGGGTCTGTCTTCCCATGCTTTGTAGCCTAGCACCAGAAATAAATGGCCATACTAACAGCTCGCAGAAAATAGGAATATCTGTCACCCAGCTGCATTATCTCACTATCTCGAGAGCACAATAGACTATTGTGGGGCTGAAGAAAAGTCCTTTTTCATTTCTTTCCTGCTAGGACCGAAACTGCTCCAGGTACCAAGTATACACCTTGAAATAATAAAAAAGGTTGAAAAATGAGGAAGAGAGCATTGATAGGCAGCATAATTATTTATTTATTTTATTTTTCCCCTCCCCATTTGTGGGATTTATGGGCTTTATTTACTGTGCCATATGTATACTAAGACGCTGTACAAAGGAAGTGACTTTATTCCTTGATTGCAGATAACATTAACAAGGGGGAAATCAGATTTGCACAGTAATTAACTTACTAATTTCTCATTGTTTTAGATGGGACAGATGTTGCTTTATCACAGAGAGAATGGGTTTCTTTCCTCTTTGTCTGACTGATTGCCTGGTAGTAACATTTGCTGTGAATGTGTTGCCATGAAATTCATTGGCAACATGGATTTAGCCATGAAACTGTAAGAAAGTTTTTATGAATAATACAGAGAATTCATTATAATTTCAATTGCTTTCCTCTGTATGTTACCGTCCTGCTCTCTGGCTTGATTTTAAAAAGCCTTGACTTGGGAACAGGCAGGCAAATGTCAGCAAACCAGAAGTTATCAGAAATGAATAGTAGCTCCCATAATTATGTGCATTATTCTAACAGGCATCTGTGTGCATGGACTCATACAAATAATCCTCTTAGACGTATATTTCCTTTCAGATACATGCTCATGAATTTATATCTTATGGTACATGTTGGGCTCCTGATAGAACCACTCACCTGATAGAACCACCTCACCACTGAATTCCACAGATAGTGGAATAATCTTCTGAGTTCTCCTTGCCTAATATTGCTTTGTGCCAATATGGCTTGAATTAAATGCTTGTGCATCAAAGAGTCAGTGGCAGCTGTTTAGAGAAAGTACTCAGTGCCACAGGCAGCTCAAGGAGCTGGGGAAATCGTGGAGTGTTGGACAATGTAAGTGAATCCAGGTGAGGAAAAAGGACCTAAGTGAATGAAGGTGAGGAAAAGCCTTGGGCTGGGAGCACAAAAGCACTTCTTCAAGTTGGGAGGAAAACACCAAAAGCTGCTGGTGTACGAGTAATAAACTCTGATAATGACATGGTTAAAAGCCTGCCAGGTTAAATCTCACATAAGAGACTTGTGAGAAAAGAAAAAAGAAGGAATGACCTTTTTGAACTATGAGGTAGGCTTCTCCAATCAAGGAATCAGAAGCTTGGATGGGTTTGTCTAAAATTGACCTTTCTTGTGCTGGAATGCTGGAATTTAACTCTTCAGACAGATACTGCGTGTGCAGCTTTTCATGTTGTCGTGGTTTAGGTCGAATGGGCCGATGACAGATGCTCTCCCCCGACTTCTCACTCCAAGGAGAGGAGGAAGAGAGATTAGGAGATTTACGAGTTTAAAAGGAACTAAATTAATGAAATAAAATAATAATATTATTATTTACTAATTAAAAAAAAAAGAAATAGACACAATATATACAAAACAGTAGCAAGCTCCCAGGATGACATCACCGGCAGGTACAGGGTAAGTACCAGACTGGACTCAGCAACAGATGGGAACTGGATTCCAGCTCTTGAGTCAGGAACACACAAATTGGGATCAAAGGTAGATGATCCCTCAGACACTGGGCATTGAAGAAAGGGGACTGACCCTTTGATCCCTCATTTTTTATACTGAGCATGGGGCAGATGGGATGGAATACCTTGTTGGTCAGTTTTGGGTCACCTGTCTTATCCTCTCCTCCCCACAGGTATAACCCCTCTGTGCTTTTCTGTTTCTGTCCCTCCAGCAGGGCAAATAACAAAGTTTGTTGACCTTGGTTGTTATAGCAATAAGTATAAGCAAGAGCCTCTCTGCAAACCATTCCTTGGCATGAACTATAAACATTGGTCTTATCACTCTGAAAACGAACAGTTTTCTGCACAATATGCTGTTAATTTCCGAGAGTTAGAAGAGGCTTAGCTAAGAAGTAAAATTACTGAGCAGAAAGCTGGTTCTGTTTTACCTCAAACCAGGACACGTGTTTGCATGTTCAGTTCAAATCGGGCAAATTGCATTTTGAGTACACATTTGTTGAAGAGAAACTGGAAGAGACACAAATAGTCCAGAGCCTGAGCAACGTGGCAGCAAGTGGATCAGCTCCAGATGTTCTGCAAAATCAAGCAGGTGTGTTTGCTAAACATCTTTGATAAGAATAGGATGTTCTCATTTGTTATAGCTACCAACACTGTAATTAATCAGTTGAAGGAAAATACCTGATGCAATATAGGAAAGATCTGGGCTTGGAGTAATGGGATGGAGTGAATGTTTTATTCACATGGAAAAGGAGTCTGGTTTGGCTTTCATAGTGAAGAGGAACATTGTCAAAGACAACATTTTCTCCAGTCTTGTGCTAATGTACTTGGTATATTTTCCCAAAAGCTTATAAAGAAAACATCACCTTAACACTGTCTCACAGCAACCTGGAATACAGACAAGTATTTATACGCAAATTCAAGCAATAATTAAGTCCTAAATTGCTCTATTTAAAAAATTAAGAAGCTTGTTGAAAGCATTTGCATTGATATCTTTAGTGGCTAAAAAAACCTAATTATCCACAATTAGTGTTTAATTTGTAATTAGAAAACATATTTTGCTGGATGAGAGATGGGAAATGCCAGTTTTCTGCCCAAACAGGTAGGTCCTCAAGGAGATCCCTGGCCCATCAGCATGCCATCTCCATTGCAGCATTCCTGGCAAGTTGTGAGGGAGCCGTCAAGTTCCACTCCACTGAAAGAGCTCAGGAGGTTGCACAGGTGCAGCAGATGAAACAAAGAGCAGAAATTCATATTTCTCTAACTGTTCATGCTGATGTTCAACCTCCCCATAGAATAAAGCCAGCTCGGCTTGAATCACCTACCTATTTCTGCTAATTGTGGATCAACAGTTTCCCAAGCAGGATCTCTTAGATACATATTTGTGTGCCTGAAGGAAGGAGTCTGAGTTTTGGTTTGGAAAGCTTTGGTTCTTCTGGGTCCTGCTAACTTAGTGGACCATGACTTTGACCTTTATGGGACCCTCAGCTGGCCACAAGCTGTTCACACGTGAACTTCAGCAACCTTTACTTCAGAAAAGCAGCAAAGGCTTTGCTTTCACAGAGCGACTTGGGCGCCCCCTTCTTCAGAGAGCCATGCAGACCGCAGATGGTGGAAGGTGCCTTGTTCTGCAAGCCTGCAGCCATGACCCCATGGAGGCTGGTTTCCCCAGGCTGCTGCCAGACCCTGGGTAGCCAGTCTGGCATCGCAAACGTAAGTGACCCCGTCCTGTTGTCACAGAACAGGAAGGGCTGCAGTTGGAGAACAACGACTAAGATGGATGGGGCTTCCAGTTGGTCTAGTAGGAGGTGTCCTTGCCCATGGCAGGGGGGAATTGGAACTAGATGATCTTTAAGGTCCCATCCAACCCAAATCATTCTATGATTGTAAGACATGCTGGTTCGTGTGACCATAAAGCCTTACCTTAACAGAAGAGGGTCTAATTGCACGTCGTGTTTTTGCAGGATAGCAGTAGGGGAAGTTGGTCAATCTTCTGTTTCCAAGCTGGCAAATGAAGCAGTGCTGCCTGCAGAGGAGATGGGGTTGATGCTGCCTCTGCTGCTGGACCCAAAGGCTGAACAGACACCAGGGCTAGGCACAGAGGTGGCCTGTTTACAGGCCAAAAACCCCTGCCTCTGCCTGTGGAGGTCAGGGAGGGAAATAAAGGTTGTGTGAGGGCTGGGGTCCTGGCTTTGCAGCCAGAATAGACATTTCCATAAGCATAGAGTAGATCTATGTGATCACTTGTATCAGTTATACATGACTATTTATCATTAATCCAAGGTTATTGAAAGCATCAGTTTGAACTTCCAGCATCTGCTGTTTCCCAAGGGTTTACCCAGAGACCAATTATGCAATGAAAGCCCTTAATAAAAGTAAGCGGTGCAGCTGCTGCTTTGTTAGGGGCTGTGCCCTTGCAGGCTGGGTGGGCTGTAATGAGCCAGCCATGGGGATCATCGTGGCTGCATCTGGGCAAGTGTTGCCTTGCCCTGGCTTTGCCCACCTCCAGCACTGTGGGTTCGGTGGATGAGAGGGTGCAGTGGTGCTGCCAGGGTGGTGGGCTCAAGCCTCAGCAGCTCCATGCCTCTTCAGCAGGCTGCTGTGAGTGTAGATTTTAGGATCCTATACAACTCTGAGGCAGCAGCAATTTAAGATCTATTAACACAGGATTAGGTAGCGTGATTTTTTTAACACTACTTAATCATCAGCCAGTTAAAGTGATTTAACCAAATTTGCTATAATTGGTGCAGAGATTTAGTTAAAGGTTTGAAAATGGCAAGATTCACACAAGACTTCGGACAGTTTCTTAAGTCAAAATGCACAAACACACAGTTATAGAGGTTAAACTATAAAATTAAGAAGCTCCTCTTTTTTGCAAATTGTAGTAAATTATTGATACCAAATAATCTTTGAAACCTCAAGAAATCCAACAGTAGTGAATTACTCACTCTTTTACTCTATTGGCATTTGTCAGTGGAGGATCTTTGAACCCTTCTTATTCTTTGTCAGCATTTATCAGAGAATGATATTTTAAATTCTCGTGGAATCTACCCTTTGAAATCCTCCCAAAACCTACTCTTTGAGATCCTCATAAAATCTACTCCTTAAAATCCTCATGAAGTCTACTCTGAGAAGCATCCCAACTCAGCCTGCCTTGATCCCAGAGAGCTCAAAGGGTCTCACTTAGGATCCCCATTTATAGGATCATGGGGTGACTGTCTGGTCAGTATTTTTCCATTTTATCCACAATTCTTGTCAGGTGATTCTGATACCTTAAAGAGCAGGCTACAATCTGGGCAGCAGGAGTTTCAGGTGTGGTTAGGGTGTGCCTAATCATCCTAACTCAATGCACTTGTAACCAGGACAAAAAAAAAGTACCAGATTGTCCCAACTCACTGCATTTGTAACCACGACAAGAATGCAATGTTGGCTGGTCCTGACGTCACAACGTGACCCAGTGGGTCTGCACCACCGCTCAAAAGTTTTTCTCCCGATTTTTCACTCAGAAGCATTCGTCTCATCAAATCTTATAGCTGTTACTGTACTTATTTATTATTCTTTTGGTATAAAACCTGGAACATCTTGAGTTTTGGAGCGGGGAAAAAGAGACTGAATCAAATACCTACTAGGCTTATTCCCAAAATGTCTTGGTGTGAGACACTGCAATACAGTTTTATGGATGATTTTCCAAGTGTAAATGTTATGCCCAAAGTCAAGTACCTGATGATGAGTGGGGAGGAGGCTGAAAGGAGTTCAGCTGTGGCACAGGGGAAGTTTCTGGGAAGGTCAGGACCAGCTCACAACAGCGTTGTTTCCCAGCAGCTATTAGTTTCTTTGCCTTGGTTTCCACTTGGATAAACCAGGCAGTTTCAGGCACCTGATGCTCTTCTGACAGTTGCAGTTATAGATAAAATATGTGCATTTAAATCTTACTGGTTTACTCTCATTTTCTTCACAAAAATTACCTTGCCTTTACTTGCAAGGCCACAGAATACTCCACCCTCCTGCCTTATGACAGGAAGGCATAACGTTTTATTTTTCATCAAAAATGGGTTTAGATCAGCAGCAGTGTGGAGGTATCCATTTCCATGTACTTTTACCCCCCTGGGCTATTTCAAACAGAGCAATGAGGAGGTGTTTGCAGCATCCTTGCTGGCTCGTGGAAGCTGAGTTTCCATCCTCCTTGGCACTGGAAAGAGGAAACCCATCAGCCATCGCACCTGCCAAACCAACCCCAGGGACCTGGTGCCAACCTCAAGACACGTGGAGCTGTTGAAACCCAAGGTGCTTCTGGGCAACACCTTTTTCCACACATCATCTGGTGATCTCTCAGGAAGGCTGCACTTTGCTTAGCGCTTCAGATATCTCGAGGTATCTTCTGAGTGTCTAAGTAGGATTTTTTTTTGAGATTTTGGCATTAGCATGTTAAGTCCAAGTTGATGTATTTCCTGCTACAAGGGCATATGTTTATCAAAAAATATTTCTCAGTGCTTGACTATGAAGAAGTTATGGCAGTGCTGCCTTGATTTCAGCAGCTAATGCCACAGTCTTAAAAAAAAAATATGGTGTCATGAAATGACACCTGAACAGAGGTTGGGGTTGGGTATGTTGGTTTCTCCCCACTGAGCTGGTGTGACATTAGTTCAATGATTTCTTATGGCCTGGAAACTGCAGTCTGTCACAGAATATAGACAGATCTTGTTTGATTTACTCTGTGGCACAGTTCCAACAAAGTAAAACCTAAGTTTGTGTTTAGGAAGAGGTGATTTGAGGAGCAGCCAAGGCAGCAGTGGATAGGACATTGACAGTGAGGTCTAGGTTGCCTCCTCCAGCTGTGACCTCCACTGAAGCTAAAGTTTGGTGGGTTACAGTGAAAACACAACCATAAAACATCCCTACTGGTGGACGTTCTTAAATATGGGTACGCTGAGTCCTAGGGAAACAGACTGGGGGGGGAGTAAAATGGATCCACTGTTTCCTGAAGGAGCTCCGGGCTGGAGCAGGAGGAGGAGCAGGCACAAGCCTCACCATGGTGGGCTGCTGCTGTGGGGGCAGGAGGAGCCTATTCTTCACAGGGCTGCAAGTCTCATCTGTTCCACCTAGTTAGGATCAGACAGGTCTGGCTTTGAACAGTAGCGTGCCTGCCTAAACCACTGGTCAGTAAATGATATTATTCTGTCAAGAATAAGGTAAATGTGCATTTTATCTAGCTAATTAATCTGAGGGATAGAGCTAACATGATTATTGTGTTCTCCTTGCCCTTGCTCCTGTCAATATAGCCATGTGGCATCTGTATCTCAGAGCCTTTATTAAACTGGTTTATTTGTAAGCAATCAAACGAGGAAAATTATAAGGATGGGATGATTTTGTTCAGCCTGTCACATTTATCCAGCACTAATAAGGTAGGAAATGGCACTGCCTTTTATTGTCTTCCTATCTCTGTAAACTTGCTTTTATTAAAAAAAAAAAAAAAAAAAAAAATCTCTTAAATAAGCAAAGAGGAACGGGCTTGGAAAATTCTGTGGGCTCCAAGGTGCTTCTCTGTTTTCCTCTGCAGGAACAAACACCACCCGGTCCCTCTTTCCCACGCTCCAAACCTTTTTATTAATATATCGGGAAACATGACTCAATCTGCAGCTTTGTCAGGACACAGACAGGAAATTTAGGTACTTGCATTACCAACTGCTACTGCTTGTTACATTTTTTGCACTTAGATCTTGACAGTTTAGTGCCTCAGCATAGTCCGTTTCTTTGAATATAGTGACTAATAAGATAGTCAAAGTCGGCTTGGCATTAAAGCTTCTTTGGGAGGACAATATGTTACCAGTGAAGAGAATGCTGTGTGTTATTGGAGGCTAAGAGAAAAGATGTAGGAGAGTGTCTCACTTGTAGCTCTGGCAAACGCCATCCATAGGTACCCATCCATAGGTACCCATTTGTTCTGTATCCCATGTCTCCAGTGACTGTGCAATAAAATCTTCCCACATCCTCTTTGGTCAAAGCAGAAGCCAAGGTGTAACCTGAAGTGGGTCACTGTTTGGCCCTGTCCGTGGACCAAGGTCAAACTGCGTGAAGGTACAACTGACCATTCACGTACGTCACAGCCTTGTGGGTTTTTTTTTTCTAGCAGTTGTCTTCCTGAAAATTTGTGGGTTTCAGTGTGTGTTTTCAGAAGGCTGAAGCCCAGGCACTGACCCCAGGTGCATTGTGGTCCTGAGCTGTCTGTGCCACCATGGCAAGCACTGCAAAACAGCAGCAGTCTACCAGCCAGGAGACTGGAAAAAGTGTTCTCTTCCAGGTTTTAAAGGTTTTATGGCTTGCTCAGCACATTTTTTAATTTTCCACACAGGTTTAAGTAACAACTGAAATTACTGTTTAGTGCGGGATCTGAGATCTTTTGGAAATGACCATTCTGGCTGCTCAAAGGTTTTAAATGTTCTCAGAGACATAAATTAATTCTATATTTTAATATCAGAAGGAGAGAAAGACTATAATGGTACTAGAGCTGGCTGCTTGCCCAGGGTGAGCAAAGTGACTTGTCCCAGCACTGTCTGGACAGCTGAATGGTCCTCTGGTTCTCACAAGGGTTGCAGCTTGTAATAAAAAAAAAATTAAAAAAGTAAATAAAATAAAATAATCCCCTATACCAGAGCCTTTGCAGAGCCTCCTTATAATCACCTCTTTCACAAATGAACATCTTTGCTTTTCAGACATATGTTGATGTGAATAAGAACAATCATGACAGTGACAGTGTTGATCTCTTGCACCATCCCAAAGACAGTTTTATAAAACTAATAAAATCAGCATGCTTTTATTTACCAGTGCTGCACTAAACCAGGCCAGGATAACATAGCTGCTCAGATTTGATTCTTACTCTGTCTAGTATAGATACCCTGCATGTACGTCTGATGTGTCCTGGCATGTTTTAATTGGAAAGAAGAGTTGAGCCAAAATAATTCTTTCTAATCTTCTGAGACTAAAAAGGTTATTTTCCCAACATGAGCCATATCCCTCCCTCCCCCCGACCTCTGCTTTCCGGTGTGACATGTAAAGAACATGTAAGCTAATTAGCACACTGTGCAAGGGGGGGGGTCCTTGGTGATCAGTGCCCTGCTGTGCTCATTGCCAAGTGCGGGTGTAAAGAGGAGACAGATGGTCCAGCAATTCCCAGCATTGGGTGAATGGGAGGTGTGAGCAGAGTCCTGAAGGATCCAGGCTGGGAGGACAGTCTTGCAAGACTACCTCAAGACACCCCAAGAAAAGCAAAGGGACGGTGTCCTGTCTGCTATAGCACTTGATCTCACTGGATGCCTGTGAGTACAAACCTAGGGGTTTAAAGGAGCGATGGCTTCAGGGCTGCTTGCACCCCATCCTGGCTTTCTTTGAGCACTATCCACTGACTGTCTAGGTGAGAGGACAACTGGGTCTCCTCCACCCCATTACAGAATTGCGGCACCAGACCCAAGAAGAACACTTACCCTTCACTTCTCCTTCAACTCCAGCCCCATGCCGTACGGTCTGTTAAAAGGAAATTATGTCTACATTTCAAATGCAAAGAAACAATGTCTTTCTGAAATGTCAGTGCTTTTTCAGTAAAATTATTCCTCTGAAGGGCTGGAAAGTCTGGTACAGTAAAATACCATGTTACAGGATAACATGGTACTGACTCTGCCAGGAATTAATTCCTTCATTCATCCAGCCTCTGGTCATTGTCCACACGGGGTCAAGCAGGGCAGACAAACTTGGAAGGAAAATGTTAACTTCTTCAAAAAGACAACAGCAAAAGTCATTTAAAAAACTGAAAGAATTAGGGCATAGGAGAGGATGGTAACGTGGGCTGAAGATTCTTCAGATCCCGTGTTTTCCAGTCTGGATCAGTGGTCAAGAAAGGAAGTTTAGAAGATTCAGTGGTGTCTATCTGTCCGGTCTACTCTAAAAAAGAAAGCGTGGTGTGCCTGGCTGCAATACCAGTACTGCATGCTCCTTTGCCTGAAGAAGAAGCAGGGCAGCAGTGCCGAGGAAGCAACTAGGCCTGAGCAATAGGGTTTGAAGAGGGAGAATGATCTCAAGGCCAAAGTTGACATGCTCTGGACCTTGGAAGGCTGAGTACATCCCTGGCTAATAGCATCACCCGTCTTGCACCTTTATCTCAGCACACTGTAGACATTTAAGGACATGGACTGTCTCTTAAAACTGTTCAACAGATTCTAGTTCACCTTTATTCCTTCATGATGCTGAAAGAAATCCCCTACCTGTCGTAATTTTAATCATGTTGTTACCGGGAAAATTAACTGTCTTCTGTATTGCAGAACCTGAGAACAGTACAAATGAGGCAGAGAATAGACATGGCTTTCTATGCTTTTAATAGGCACCTTGATGCAGAATTTCCCAGTAAAAGGTATTTTTCCCTGAATATTTCATTAGCATGAGATCATTATATCCTTCCAAAGAGATCAGATTTCTCCTGTGCTTTCTCTGAAGGGTGAGGTGGTGGCAGCTGGTATTCTGGAGCACTGCTTTCCTGGGAAGCTGAGATCTAATATCCTTCTGAAGGACTGTCAAACGTGTTATTGTCGATTGCTACTATCTATTCTGTTTTCAAATTAATTCTGAAGTGCTCCACTTAATGCTGACAAATGGTTTGTCCTGAATAGGGATAACTTGTCCAAGCCAGTTTGGGGGACCTACTTAATTTTTTTAAGAGCTACTGCTCCAAGACCCATTTAATGGTCCCATCTAACCCTGAACCTTGAATCCTTTAGCCCCAACCATCATGCTGCTTAGTCTGAATCCTGCATCTCCAAACCAGCACCTCAGTTCCAGGTCCCTTCATGTTCTCACCCAGAAATACAATGATCCTGGCCATGCGGGACTCAAAGCTAATCGTGAAACTCCTTTCCTCAGGATGTTAGGAATGCTTACATGTAAGTATAGAAAGCTTATATGGCTACAAAATTTGATTAAACCTATCCTTGGAATAAAAACCTGCCAAGGGTTCTTAAATCAAAAAAATACCATCTCTGGTGGAGGAAGCCTCTGTGCTGCTGATTGCTGGAGGCAGGATTACCATGTGGTGGCCATGCAGTCTTAGACATTTCTCCGAGCACTTGGGCTGCTGGCTGGGGCTTTGTTTTTTCTCAGGGAGAGCTTGCACTACCCAGGCTCTGCAGCACTGTGTCCTCTGGCTGATGCATGCGGAGGTAGTCCTCCTGCCTGGCCATGGTGTCTCCTGCCTGACTCGTGCTGGGGACAGGATAATGAGCTACACGGACCTCTGGGTAGATTTAATAAGGTTCCCCTTATAGAACAAGGATGCTAGCATGGGCCCCAGCACTGTGTGAAGACTTGCCAAACAGACAGCTGCCCGCTGTGGGGCAGAGTGGAGGATGCAGACCTCCGGGTTCTCTAGCAGCCACCAGCCTCACATATGTCTGTGGCAGCTCTGCCAATGCAATCCGCACCACTACCTCAGAGACACCAGTGGTGGCAAAAGCACCCTTGTGCTTGATGCTTATATTTTCATCTAAATAAATGGAATGGAAAAGAGTTGATATTCAGTTGATACTAACCACTTGTCCCCTTTGAAAGCCATGGATTGCAGTGACAGGCAAAGAGAGGGGCACGTCTACGAGAGGAAGTTTGCATGGGCTTACCCTTAATGCTGAGCTCCATCAGCAGCTCTGACTGAACAGCAGTCGCATACATGTTGTCACATGCCTTAATTCTCTAGCCATGATCTGCTGCAAAATTTGCCACCCACATGCTCATACCAGCTGGATGACTCATGGCCTTCCCCCTCCTGGCTCACCAGGCTGCCCTGAAAGCATGGGAAAGCAGGGAGCCAAACTCCCACCTCTGCTCAGCGGCAGCAGAGAGCCCCTGCCTTCTGCAGGGCTCTGAGCACCCACAGCTCTTCGTGGCCATAGTTTTTGCCATCTCAGTGTTTACAGTGATCTGATTCAGGCTCTTGTAATGGAGAAAAAATAGACAGCGTAGCACTTGGGTTACTTGGGGAAGAACATAGCGTGAGAAAAGGGTTTTTTCCAGTGGCACACCGTCATGGAGCAGCGTGAAGGGTGCAGACCAGCAGGGAACTGCAAGTCTGAATGTGAATGTTATATGGCTCAAGCTACGCGTGTGAAGAAAGCATCTGACACCTTACAATTCTGCCAGAGCGAGAGCTGTGACTCAGAGAGGCACCGCGGCCTTTCCCGGTGGTGTGATGATCATACTGTGCTTCCGCACGTTGGTGGGTGAAGAAGCTGGCAGCAGCAAATTGCTGTTGGATGCAATTCATGGTGCTGAAACCAATGGCAGGTTGTATCTGGAGGTGCCCACACAAGCCCTCACAGTAGGTGGTGAAGCAGCCCTGGGTTGGAGCTGCAGCAGGGTGTCTGGCATCCAGGTCTTACAGGAAGAGGTCCACATTTCTCAGGGACCTTCTGGTTTTGCAGGGGCATGAGGGAGCACTGTAGGGCTGATGTGGGTACATGGAAAAATCAAAGGGACACTCTTCCACAAATCTGCCAGTCCTGGATTGAAAGTCCACATAACATGGATGCTTGCTAGTCTGGGAACATTTTGGAACAAATGGTGGGAGCAGCTTCCCTCTGTGAGCTACTCCTCTCTCTTTTATGTCTGGCCTAAAGTTGGGAAAAGACCAAGTCCTTGAGTTTAATCCCAACCTAGAGTGATTTCTCCCTGCACTGCTAAATACCTAACCTAATGGCTTGACGAAAAGGTGGAGCAGTTGGGGGTGAGCTGTGGATGTAATGGCTTAGGTCACACAGTCACCTGTCCACACGGCAGCTCGTAGCTGGGGCCTGGGACCAGCAGTTTGCTACTTTACCACTGCACCAGCTCTGGAAAAGCCTTGGGCTGCTAGGCCCAGGCATCCAATCATGCTGGAAGTGCTCTTTTCCCTCCACCCAAAAGCCAACAGACAGAAAGACCAAAGAAACATTCCCCAAACTCAGAGCAAGGGTCTGTCCTCTCTCTCTGCATTCTTGTGCTTACACCATCGCCTCTTTGCAAATCAGACCAAGAGGACGGTCTGCCCAGCTGCAGGTGGAAGAGGTCTTGTAGAGGTGCAAAGCTGAAGAGCCCTGGGCTGCCTGCAGCTCCCTGCTCCCTGCTGGGCTCCTGCCTCCCACGCTGCCTACAAGGCAGATGCAGCCGTGGAGCCACTTGGCAGGCTCCTGCATGGCTGCATCATAGAATCATCGAATGGTTAGAGTTGGAAGGGACCTTAAAGATCATCTAGTTCCAAACCCCCTGCCCTGGGCAGGGACACCTCTCACTAGAACAGGTTGCTCAAAGCCCCAT
>JAOXJM010000041.1:6041304-6059829 GCA_026413425.1 Tringa solitaria
AATTTCCGAGAGTTAGAAGAGGCTTAGCTAAGAAGTAAAATTACTGAGCAGAAAGTTGGTTCTGTTTTACCTCAAACCAGGACAGTCAGCCAAAGCATTGTAAGACTCAGGGGACGTGTGCTCAGCTGTTGCAAGGCTTTGGGTGGAGCTGCTGTCTTCAGTCTTGGGAACTCCACTTTGTGGAAGACAGAAATGAAGGCAAAGACCCAGGACACAACAACATGAATGAGAAGAAGTTTGGAAAATACATGAGTGTGAGGAGAGAAGGCTGGGGAGCAGGCTGGGATAGCAATCTTACAGTTGCACAGAAGAGCCACAGAGCAGGCAGTGGTCAGCAGTTCTCCTTTACCCCGTGCTGGACAACCTCATCTGAAGAAATGAGGAGAAAACTGTAGAACTCAACTTTCAAAATACAAGGATAGCTAAACATTCAGATGAGCACCTTCAAGTGCAAGGTCCCACTGAGTGGAAGACTTCATGTGTCCATTAGCCATACTACTGTCAAGGGTGGCTGGGCTATGTCCTCTGGCAGGAAGGTCCTACAGTACCTAATCCACTCAGAAATCATGGGCAGGTTCAATAGTCTTTGAGAGATTCCTTCTGTGAGTCAGTCTTGTTAAAATCAGGGTGAAGTCGCATGATCTGGAATCATAGAATGGGTTCGGCTGGAAGGGACCTTTAGAGGTCATCTAATTCCAATCCCCCGCCATGGGGAGGACACCTCTCACTAGAGCAGGTTGCTCAAAGCCCCATCCAGCCTGGTCTTGAACACTTCCAGGGATGGGACGTCCACAACTTCCCTGGGCATCCTGTTTCAGTGTCTCACCACCCTAACAGGAAAGAATTTATTCCTGGTATCTAATCTAAATCTCCCCTCTTGCAGTTTAAAACTATTACTCGACTACACTCCCTGATAAAGAGTCCCTCCCCATCTTTCCTGTAAGATGTCTTTAGGTACTGAAGGCTTCTATGTCTCCCTGGGGCCTTCTCTTCTCCAGGCTGAACAACTCTCAGCCTGTCCTCATAGGAGAGAAATGTACCTGAAACCATGACAGTGCTAATAGGAGAGATGTCAGTGACCTTGGAATGAATCTTTCACCTTCTTCTGATCTCCACAGCTGCACTGGGTGGTATTTTCTCAAAATTTTCTCACACACCAGAGATGCACAGGCAGTAAAAATCCAATACACTCTCGGTCCTTAGCTGCAATAATGTGGTACTTCTTTCAGCATTTTCTTTCAGACATAGTTTGAAGAATTATTGTATTAGAAATCATTTTCAGTGCCACATCATCCTTAGGCCTGCACAGTACCTCAGTAGTTTTCAGTCCTGAAACCAATTCTTCTGGAAAGGTGATAGTTGGCAGCGAAATGAGAGGGAAAAAGGTGATGGGTGCAAGGAAGAGGGCACACCAGGTGTGCCTGCAGTCCTAGAGCTCTGTCACTGCCCCTGAAAAATTCCCAAGGCTAAATCTTGAGGGAAGATGAGGTACCCAGGATTTAACAGTAAATGACTGTCAAGGGAAAACAATTGTTTTACTGTTTGCAAGGAAACCACAGTGGGTGTTAACACCAGACTTCAGAGTGTAATGATCTCTGTCCACTCTCCTAATAAATTATTTTCTTCAATTAGCCTGCCCTGTGAAATGGCTGTGACTTGTTGGACCTTTTGAATGGGCTAATGAATGTTCTCCCAGCTTAATGACTGCCCGTAACCTTGCTGCTACCTCAACCAGTTCGTCACTGCCAGCTTTTCCCCGCTCCAGGAGGTTGTTTATCTGACAATCAGGGGCACCGCTACTGAAGCATTTCTAAAAAGATTATTCTGCTAATTATTCAGAGGTCATTAATTGGAAGGTGAAGCAGGCACTGGCTCTCTGCTTTGAGCTCCCCAGTACTACAAGAATGTTCCTGTTACACAAAAAGCGTATTTTTTCCTTTGGCAGCACTTAATCTTCTCGCACCCTTTGAAGGAAGGTTTCAGGTCCAGCAGATGTGCTTTGCTTGTAAGAAATGGAAGTTTTCTCCCTTTTAATCAAGGGTATGTTGAGTAACCACAGCAAGCTGAAGACACTTCTCCTGCCTTTTCCCACAACAGGCTGTGTCATGATGGAGGAAAAAGCAAAGTGGCTGACCAGCAGCATCTACCCATCAAATACAGGCAAGTTTTGCCTGAAAAACTTGCATTTTTCTTCCTCCCTAATAACCTCAGGGGCCTGTAGAAATAGAGACAGATTAAAAGTCACCTGTGGGTGAGGTAGAGGCTTTTAAAGGGACCGTGGACTCTGAATATGACCCTCAGCTTGTGCACTCGCTCAGAGCTCACCACTTCATGGAGAAGGGGGCAAATCCCTGCAGATCAGAGCTCTTCTGTAGCCACTCTGCTTCCCTCAGTGGTTTCTTTTTGTCCAGTGCTGCATCACAAGCAGCTGCAAAAATATTGTTAAAGAGCTGATGAGGAAAGGCTGAAACAAGACCCCAAAGAAGGTGCACGTGGATATGACAGAAGGTGAAATAGCCACAGGTTGTAAACCAGTTTGCAGGTGATAACTAAGCTGTTTTGGGTAATCAAATGTCATGCTGAAGGCAGGGGACTTCAGAGGAAACTCACAGAGCTGGTGAATGCAAGAAGGTGGCAGATGAGCTTCAGTGTAGATAAAGCAGGTAATGCATCTAGGGGAAAAATAAACTAAAACCATGATAAGCACCTGAAATGATGAGTGGGATGGAGAATCTGAGAGAGACAGGAGGAGAAGCACAAAGGTTGGGGACACTTCAGTTGTGAGAAAAGAAGGCTACGAGAGGTTATGAGTGGTATGTACAAAATCATGAAGGCAGAGGATAGGGTGAATGTAGAGCTGATATCCCCCAAGTTCTGTAGCACTAGAAGTTGAAGATCTCTAGGGAAAGAGACTGCATTAAAGCCAGTAAAGTAGCTGTCTGCACAGCAGGCAGTGAACTCTTGAGCTTGCTCCCATGAGAGCTGGCAGAGGCAGACAGGACCAGCAGGATGAAAAAGGGACCAGGTAAACCCAAGAACAGCAGGGTATAGATATTGAAATAGTAAAAAGAGAAGGAGAGAAGGTAACATTAGGGTTGTGCCACCTGCCATCCCCAGTCCATTAGCTGAAGATAGATGCTGGAGGAACATAAAAGGACTGCAAAGAACAGCTGCCTTCCCTGAATAAAGTCTACTTACACTGTGCTTTTAGGATTGCTTTTAAATTCCAGGAGAGCATGAGCTCCGCCTCCCTCTGTCACCAACTCTGCAGTCAAGACCCCTGCAGCTGGGTCAGCACAACCTGAGTGCCAGGATTTTCCCCCATGAGGGGAAAATCACAGCCCTCACCCTGCCAGGCAGGATGGAGGCAGGAGGCTTGGCCCCTGGAGCCATTTGCTCAAGTGGTAGAAGGTTTCTTAGGGACTTGTGTTCTTAAGATAAAACTCTCTCCTTTTAGGGACCTGTTAAATTTTTGGTCTCTAGGCACAGCAGCTGAAAGTCCAGCTGAAGTAGCTGCAAAAGTCTTATATGAGTGCCCCCTTCACCACACACAAGTCTACTGCTTATTATAGTGGGAATCAACAAGTGGAGAGTCCTCAGGAAGAGATCTTCAGAGAGACAGGAAGATCGAGACATCTGCACAGAGAGAGCGAAGTCTCCAAACAAGGGATTTAGCCCTGTATTGCTTTTGCTTAATACAGCTATTGGCTAATTTTATCCTTTGCTGAATTTACAAAGAAACTCAAAAGCAAAATCCCTTTGGTTAAAAATAAATCCATCCTTTCCTCCTTATTTCAACACATAAATGACTTCAAATACGTATTGCTGGATAAACTCAAATACATAATGCTGACTAAAGGAAGCCCATGTTTATTAAATAAGGAAAGAAGTAGTTGGCTACAAGAAACAAATTACGGAAGAGACAAGGACACTTGGTAATAAATGCAAGACTACAGCAGACACTGCAGGTTTCCTGATGCTGTGAGCTATCTTACCAATTAAATACTGGTTTAGGAGTGCCAACAGGGGCTCCCCTGGAGTCTGGGGTCTGTGGCAGCCGACTCTGGCAGCTCTGGTTGAAAGCACTGCCTAGAATTCTGTTTGTGGTGGGTTTATACAGAGAAAAGCTGCACACCTACTGGACAGGGTTCAGGTGAAATGCAGCAAATTTTGCTCCAGTGGGGGTTTCAGTTCAAGACTGAAAACACAGTTGCCACAAAAGGAAACTTAAGAAAACTCTTTTGGGAAGATTCCCAGCACCCGAGTGTCACCCAGCACATTTCTGAGTCTACTTTGACTGCAGGAGCGCAGGGGTAAGCCAGAGGTTGGTGCCTCCGAAGGTCTGGCTCTCATGGCACGCTAATGATGCACGGGCTCATGCGATGGCAGATGCTGTAGGAGCATTTAGACCACTCACATCCTCAGTGACAAAGATTGGCGTCAAGATCCTGTGGTGGGGCTATTAGAGGGGACTAGAAAAACCTGGGTTTTACTAACTCTGCTGCTCACAGAACAGTCTGTCATAGAATCATAAAATGGTTTGAGTTGGAAGGGGCCTTTAAAGGCCATCTAGTCCAATCCCACTGCAATGAGCAGGGACATCCTCAACTAGATCAAGTTGCTCAGAGCCCCATCCAGCCTGACCTTGAATGTTTCCAGGGATGGGGCATCTACCACCTCTCTGTGCCAGTGTTTCACCACCTGCATTGTAAAAAATTTCTCCTTGTATCTAGTCTAAATCTTGCCTCTTTTAGTTTAAAGCCCCCATGTCCTATCTCAACAGGCCCTGCTAAAAAGTTTGTCCCCATCTTTCTTGTAGGCCCCCTTTAAGTACTGAAAGGCTGCAATAAGGTCTCCCTGAAGCCTTTTCTTCTCCAGACTGAACAGCCCCAACTCTCTCATCCTGTCCTCATAGGAGAGGTACTCCAAACCTCTGAACATTTTTGTGGCTATTTTCACTCAAAATGTGCCATGAGGAGTGAGTCCCTTCTGGAGAGGCACCAAGGAAGGTGCACGACAGTTGTCCTTATCAGCACATCTCTGCTGGTAAGGTCTGAGCCTGACAAGACCCATCTCTCTTTAAATCATGCTGTTTATCACTAATTCCATTTCCAGCCTTGTAATTGCTAAATATCACTTCATGCACATATTTATTTGCTCCATAGTTACTACTAGGCAACTAATACTACTAATCAACCATTAGTTACCCAAGGGCATTTGCCCAGTCTCTGGACTGCAGCCTTGCAAATTCATGACCAACATTTGCAATTAAAGAGTGTAAGTTAAAAAATACTCCGCCTCAATAATAGAAAAAAATGAATTATGGCTCCCCAGGGGCTCACAGAGTGCTCTGGTTTAGGCGGCTGCAACTCCCTGTTTGGCTAATGGAAGGCAAGGGCCAGAATTGCAAACATACAGCCTCTGACATGGGAGTCGGGCTTTGTCGTGGGAGCAGGTGTTTCATGGCAAAAGCCAGGCCTGTCAGAAGTCAAGCATTTGGGGAAGGGTAGGATCAACTGCACTTTATATTTTCTAGATGCCTCAGCCAATGTTATTATGTGTAACACTAAGAGAGGATTTGGAAAATAACTAGTTGTGTTTAAAAAAGGCCTGGAGAACATATCCCAAGTAGGAAGACAAGGAGCAGCATGCTAAAGAGTAAAAGGTTTCTATTTAATTTATGTATCGGTTGTCTAGTAATGACAGCTATGCAGAGGGACATGGCTGTAGTTCCCAAGCACACAGAAATCTCCTTTGCCCCTTAGGCTCCATGTAAGTGAGAGATGAGATTATATCATGAGCACCAATTCAATCCAACAGCCCCAAGGACTGCTATTCTCACCATCAAGCACCACTGCTTTTTCAGCACCTTCCCAGCTGCCATCGATGTTATTGATCCCTTCTGTAGGGCTGTAGGGAAGTTCGATCCCTCCCTCTGCACAGCTAAACCCCCTCACTTGCTTGGAGGACCCGGCTACAAAGGCATTATGGAGACTGGCTGCAAACAAATTCTTGGCATCCTGACTCGCAACCTGGAAAGAAAGGTGTGATGGGCGGAGAAGCTCTGGTTGGTCCCTCAAACCACAAGCCGGAGGTTGCACATGTCCTGCCAAATCACAGGAAGAGCAGGCTGCATCCATGGGTGAAGTGCTGGGCACTTGATGTCTCAAGTAGGAAAAGCTGGAGCTGTTTGAGGCACCCAAGAAAAGCACAGACTGGCCACCAGTGTCTCAGAGTTAATTTGGAAGATCTTTTCCACCACCCCACATGCAAGCCAGGTGTCATCCCTGGGCACAGGCTGGGACCTACAAAAGACTTTCTTCTTCCTGCTGTCTGGATGAAAAAAAATGCTGACTATCCTGGAGATCCACCAACCACCCTTGTTTGAAAACTACTGCAGTCTTGTCTTGGGGCAGCCTGTGCCAACCGCTCCCGCTGCATTTTATTCAGACACCTTTCCCTGTAGACAGAAGATGCCCCTCTGGACAGGAGGGTGCTGAGATCCTGAAACTCCTGGGAGAGTTTTTTTTTGTACCAAGAGCTAAGAGCAATCTGCCACAGGAATTCCCACTCACTGAGCAGAGCACACGGTACCCTGGCTGGTGGTGCAGCAGGAGGCATTGCCTGCCACTGCAGCACAGCTTGGAATTCACTGAGGAAACACAGAGAGCTGACCGCATCTCCGCTCACCTAAATGATGCCATGGGGGTAACCAGTGCAGGCAGCAGCTCCAGCAGGGACCCAAGTAGAGACAACAGAGAGACCAACAGCCTCGGCACCGCCTTTTTTCCTCTCCGCCCTTCAGTGAATTTGGCTGTGATGAGAAGCACCTCCAGCTCTTCAGCATTTCGAAGCAGCTGTGCTAATGTGAAGCAGCACTACCATGTGGGTAGAGCATCCCGCTGCTCTCCCTCCAGCCAAACAGGATTTACACTTGCTCTGCAGCATCTGCCTCCAAACTGCCTGGGACACTACCCTGCTGGGAGAGACTTGAGCCCCACAGCATCCTCCAGCCCTTGCAGATGGGCTCCCAAAGCGCGTGTGCTTCAGTTCATCCCTTCAGGGCTCACTCTTGCCTGAGGCAGCTGATTAGCAATTCTGCAGCAGCAAAACTGCGATGCCGCATAAGCCAGGTTTAGATGGTGATCCCTTTAAACAGGAATGATCTCTGTCAGAACAGCTTTCTTAAATCCTGAGATAGATGCTGCTACTTGCACTAAATTGTTTTTCTGTGTATTAGCTATTTAATGGCATTAGCATAATATGTGCTCCCATTTACAGAGGAAGCGTTTATCTATGTGGTTTCACCAAAAAGTGGGTTTGATTAATTAAAAAAGGAGGACGGATGGGATTGCTGTGAGGATTTGAATGTAAATGCACTAGCAGATGCTTCCTGATCCTCCCAGCAGAGTACATCACTTTTAATAAACTCAGAACAGATGGCTGACTGCGGTGGCAAAGATGATATGTATCAAAGTGCTCTGCGCTCTCCTCCCAGCCAATTCGGTTCTCAAGCTTCCAAATCCAGAGGGGTGGATCCTCACCGGCAGTTCTCTGGCAAAGCTCCCCCCACCCCAGGGGTGCTGTGCTTATTCACTGCAGCTGAGGAGCCCTCCCTGAGCTGTGCAGGGTTTCTGCTTCACGGGTCCTGTGGAAATGCGATAGAGCTGCTTGCTGGAATGCAGAGCCCATAGTTAGATTAATTAGGCTGCACGAGAAGCAGCAAGAGATAAAGTACAGCTAGTTAAAAGTTTAGGTGTTCCTCTCCTTTCTCCTCCATGGGAGCTGGGTTCTGCTGACTGCAAGCAGGAAAAGCTCCTCTTAGTTCAAAGAGGTGTTGGCAGGACTGAAGTGACCTCTCCCTGAAACATTTGTTGTACCAAAATTGCCACTGTCTATGTATTTGCCTTATCTCTTGACCAAAAGACAGGATGAGGAATCCATTTAAAATAGGAAAATTATAGAAAATGTATAGTCAGTGTTTTCCTGGGTTTTCTTTCCTAGGTCACAGAGCTCTCTCCAAAGACATGCATCACTAGGGTGTTGTCTCAGGAGTAAACTGAGGCACAGAGCTGTTAAATGTGGCCACATGTCGAAGGAAATAGCAAAGCTGAGCAGGTCTCCAAGCTTTTCTCATGAGCTGAAATTTTTCCTCACTTTAATCATGTCCATTACCTGACTCTTTGCTAGCTTAATTGGTGCTGGTTTGACCCAGACTATGCAATGAGGCACTTGACTCCTTCATAGCTTTTTGCTGCTCGCTGCCGCCTGGTCTGGCTGCTGGCAGTCATTGTAGGAGCTGCTGGATGGCAGGTGAACAGTGGCAAAGTCCAAGTGACTACTGGAAAGAAAAAACGAGCTGCATGATTCACTAGAAAATAGAAGGCAATTTTCAGACCACGGGGAGATGAGTTAAGTAGGTCTTTCCCTGGACTATTACTATGAAGAGAGAGTATTTGTCTTGAGGGACTGCACAGCTCTGGTGTTGCTACCAGCTGTTTCAAAGGCCATAGAGAAAATTAGGTTAGCAGGCTGACTTGTAGGTATCTTTGCCATCTGCAGCTCAAGGGGTGTAACCAGAGGCAAATCCAGACCTAATTCCATAAAATGAGTTAGGTCTCCTGAACAGTGCTGTAGATGGGAAACACCGAGGATCTAGTGAGCAAAATTTCCGCTGTGAAGTCCTTATGAAGATAAGGGCTGGCATAGGAAGCTGTGCTCTGCTGTTATAGTAAGAAATCTGGCCTCGGTGCAGCCTAGCAGGAAGGTATAGGGGCACAAAATACTAAGCAGAAAACAAAGGTCTGTGCTGAGAATGCTATTGAAACATCCCATTGGTAGCCAAAGCACAACAGAAAAGCATGTGGATATTCAGCTGAAGGGATGGTAGACTGCCAGTAGAGTCCAGGGGAGCCTCCTGGAGAGGGTGATGAATCCGGAGCTCAAGAAGGAACGGTTCTGCTCCCTGTTTACACTGCAAACCTCCTGCAAAGGCTTGGATGGGCCATACTGGGCCTTTGCACCCACCCTTCTGTAGGTTAGAGAGGATACCTATAGCAGGCAAGCATGTAAAGCTTGAACATCCCAAGTTGCACATTAAAGCAGATGAAACTTCTCTGGTGTTGGTGAGGATGGTGTGGGGACATAGTGTTCTGAGTAAATGCAGGATGCAATTAAGCCCTTTGGAATGAAAAACAAAGAACTGGGTCAGAGTTTTAAAGGAAAGTTGGATGGCTAGTAGGGAGGAGGCAAATAAAATATCAGGTAGAATACTCTGGAGAGGAGAAAATAAAGCATAGATAATGGGAATTACTAAAAGGAACAGAGAGGTTTGAATGGTCTTGCCCAGCATCTCAGTGTGTGTGGATGACATGGTCCTTGGCCAGCACAATCCCTGGGTATTGCACAGCCTCTCATAGCACTGAGCACACCCATCAGCCAGTCCTTTCTGTTGCCCACTTCAAACATCATCCCCTATAAAAACCTGTGCCCTCTCATTTCTTGTTCAAAAGAAAAATGTTATTGTATATTGAAGGTATGAAATTAAGATAACTGCAGTGTGCTTGATATTGAGGGGGTTAAAAGTATTTCATAATACTTAGTCTCTGTGGGTAAAATGGAGGCTTGGAGGTTGGATGAATGCCTGTCTTAGGAAGTTCTTTATTTTAAGCATCCATTTATCAGTGTAGCAGGGACCATTGGCTACAAGCATTGAGTGACTGCAAAATGAACTTTCCCATGAGTACAAACTCATCATTCAGTTCTAATGATCCAAAGAAAAGTTTCAAAAAACTAATCCATACAAGAAAAATGATACTGTCATCCTGGGATGTTAATAGGAATAGAAATACCATGCAAGGTCACCCTGGTAATATGTAAGAGTCCTGTATTTTTTTGAAGTACCTAGTATGTATTTAAAGGTTTCAAAGCAAAGCCCATTGCTCCTGCCGAAGCAAAGGGCCTGTTTCTGGGTTTTTCCAAAGTCCACGTGAATCCTAGTGAAATAAGGAGTGGATGTGAAGATTACAGTTTAGCAAAAAATGAGGGTAAATGAGGCATCAAGCTTCTTATTCACCTGATGATCTTGTAACAATACTAGTAAACATATGCTGAGGTCCTTCGTGGTGGTAAGGGGATGTTTCTAATATGGGAGATGAAAATGAAAATATCGATACCCCTTAAAAATGGAGAAGCACCTTCTCTTGATGGATGGGGCAAAGTGAGGCAGAGGGTGAATGTGAGCCTGTGGGCTGGGTAAAAAGAGCAGCTGGCAGAGCTGAGCCAAGACTTCTGCTCACTTTTACTCACTGCTACCATTGCCTTGTTTTGTGGTGGTTTTATTTTACCCCTGAGGGTCTGATTTCTCTAATTAGCTTTTTTTTGTTACATAGAAGTGATACATAAAGATTTCCTTTTCTCATCTCTGTCTAAATAGAGGATAACAGCTTCATTAGATAATCGAGTGCTCTTCCAATCAAACAGCAATATGTTGTTCCCCAGGAGCTTTCTTTAACCACAGGATAAAATCAGCTGCTCCAATTGCACTGTGCTTGAGGCCCGCTTCAAGGGCAACCAGGGCCACTGTTTTTTCTGGTAGCATCCTGGGAACAGAGCAGGAGGGAGTTCTGCGTTTGGTTCCCCTATTATAGTGTGAATTTCCAATGGGCCCCTCTGCTTACCCACTGCTTCCAATTAATGAAGCTGCTCTCAGAATATGAAGAATTCATTTCTTTGCTTAAGTCAAGGAATAAACCCCAGAAGACTGATGATTTGAAGCACTCAGATGTAAAATTTTAAAATAAAATTAAATTAAATCAAGCTGGAGTGATTGTGATACCCAGCAGTGTGCGAACAGAGGTGGGAAGGTCAGAATTGAACACCTGGTTCCTCTTTGTGACTTTTGTACAGTGCGTACCTGCTGTTCCTAGAGAGTTAACAAATCATCAATAGATGCAATAAGCGTGTTAAAAACATGAGTAGCCTGTGATCCAGATGGCTATAAACATACCAGTTGATGGTGGTAGAGATGGTCTTCAGCACAGTTATAAATAGAGCTGATCAAAATATGGAAAAGTGTTTCTGCAAAATATTTCAATGTTTCAATGAAACCAAAGTTGTTTTCAGTTCAAAGGGTTTGAAATATGTGTTCTTATATTTAAAAAAAAAAAAGTTTGACAAAAATGTCTCATTTTTGTCCAGTGAATTTTCAAGGAGGAATCTGATTTGCTCTTTGAGACAGAGAGCTTGTACACAAAGATTTGGGGCATCTATCACTGTTAGGTTTACAGCTGTTTCTCCACAACTACAAGAAATTCAAAACAAGTCAAATCTGCAAGTACCTATATTGTTATTCTTATTGTTCTGACACCTAAAATATTAGGTATTAGTCTGTAGCATCAACTGTTCGATATTTCATAGCTTCAAAGCCAGAGAGGCTGAATCTACTGAAAGGCGCAATGAGCACTGTCCCCATGTCTGGTAGCAGAGAAAAGAGAACCTGGCCAACATGGACATCAACAGCAGTGTTAAGCCAAAATAAATCTCCAAAATCACGAGAGAGTTCCCAGGCAGATGTGCCCATTTGTTATGGATCCTTTAAAGGAGGAGGAGATTCACATTAAGGTTTTGAAGGAGAACTTGAGCTGCAGCAGATGCCTTTTTTGTGTGGACTGGAGTGAAAGTGAGTAATGGTGTGTCTGCAACAGTGCTGGGGCTGAGGAAGGATGCTCATGTCGTTCACACAGGTGTCCTGCTTTCACATCTGCAAGAGCTGGAGAAAGCTGCAGCTGTCATAAAACGTAGCTTAGGTTTATGTTATTGCAGCAGGACCCATATCAGAGAAAAATAACAGTGGGAGGCAGTGTCGTGGTTTAACCTCAGCCGGCAACTAGGTCTATGCAGCCACTTTCTCAGTTTTCCCTCCTCAGTGGGATTGGGAGAAGAGGGAGAAAAAGAAAAAAATTAGTGGGTTGAGATAAAGACAGTTTAATAGAACAGTAACAGAAAACAAAAGAAAAAAAATAATAATGGTAAAAGAATATACAAAATAAGTGATGCAATGCAATTGCTCACCAACTGGCAATTGATTGTCCAGCCCATTCTGCACTGTGATTGAAGATTCCTGTCCCCCAGCCAGCCCCCATCTATATTCTAAGCATGATGTCTGTGGTATGGAATATTTCTGTGGCCAGCTTGTCCTGCCTATGCTCCCTCTCAGCTTCTATGCAAAGCTGAAAAAGTCCTTGACTTAATATAAGCATTACTTAGCAACAGCTAAAACAATATGTGTTATCAACATTATTCTCATACTAAATCCAAGACACAGCAGCTACGAGGAAGAAAATTCACTTTATCCCAGATGAAAACAGGACAGGCAGGAAACTTTTCTTGTGAAAACTGTTGAGAGATTTCCCCCTTACATCCAAGGATGAAATTGATGGTAGAAGAGTTCTACTTCAAAATAAAAGGGGCACCTGGGAAGAGCACGATCTTCCAGCTCTCAGGTGAAAATAGCAGCAGTATTTGTCAGCAAGAAAGCTTATTTGTTGACAACTGATACACATAATCCCTTGTGATAGATCCCACAGAGGCAGCTGTGTGGACACCTGGCCCTCTGAGGCTCTGCTCCTCCAGAGGGTTCCTACACAGGTGATCCTGAGATCATGGAAAACCTGGCAGTGACCTAGGCAAGCAACAAATGTCCTTCTCAACTGCTGGGGTGGCTGAGGGAGCAGTGGGGACCACTTTTCTAATGGATCTTGCAACCATCCTGAGACAATGAGCCCTTTGACCAGAACTATTTTATACGTGGCAGTTCTGCAGATCTTTGACCTCTGCCAAGTGCAAACCCTAGTTATAGAGAAACCTCCTTCAAACCCCAAAAAATTTCATTTCTGCATGAAGTATCGCTTTAGATGAACTTTAGCTACCTGTTTGCCTTGAGTCATCGGACCTCTAAGACCACAGGGAACACCTGTATGACTTGGCACCAAGTAAAGCAAGTTGAAAAGAAGCAGGGAAGGCCAAAAGTACTTACCTCGAGAGGTCAACTCTTGCAGAAGCTGAAAAGAGCACTGATATGTGGCTCTGCCTGTCCTGGCACAAGCCAGAAGTAAAGGCTGCACTGAAGTGGCTAAGGACAGAGGTGATTTGAAGCCAGTATAGACAAGAGGAGAGTCATCCCTGATACCTGAAAATCCCTTTCAAAGCAAAAATAGGTCTTCCACTCTAATCCACCTGTGAAGTGTTGCTTTGGGGATTTGAAAACATTATAAGTGAATCTGGCTTTCCAATATAAATAAGGGTGTTTCCAGTGTCTATACCTACAAGGAGTTGGCTCCCATACCTTTCAAGTTCGAACACCCATTGATGTGACGGTGTGAAGATCAAGTCCTGAAGCCCTCTTTCCGAGAGCCTCTCAAAGGAAGAAGGGCTAGACCATGCTCCCAAGACCCATAGCTGGCCTGTCTGCTGCTTGCATCCTCCCACAGAGGAGCACAGGAAGTCTGTACAGGATCTAATCAGAGGTTTTGCAACCATTGCCACAAGTTGGGCCAAGTAGTCTGCTCACAGATGAGGAATTATTGGGCTTAATAAGCAGTGGCTGATATGGCCAGCATTTCCTCTCCAAGTGACACAAAAAAACTGAAACTTCCCAGCCACCGTGACATGAGGCTTCAGTAATTAAGAGCCTGCTTCTCCTCAGGATTTTTCTGGGCAATCAGGAGACTTTCCAGATTGATATTCAAAGGGAATAAAGTGCCAATTCAAACTGATTTTCCCATCTTTATTTTTGGTGATGAATAACATTGACTGATTATCCTTTTTATTTTTTAAGACCTCCTCTGAACTGCAGTTATTCCTCCTTGTAGCTGACATCCTCCTTATTACCTTCACTCCTTGCCTGAGTACACTTAAGTTATAGCATTGCCTCTGGGAAATGCATCCCAAACTCAGGGAAGGAAGCTGGGACAAGAACTCAAACCAAAATCCAGTGAAAAGGGTAAGAGTCTTTCTATCAGTAAGTTTGGGTTCAGGCTCGTAATTAACAGTTTGTTTAGAAATGTAAATAACAAATTTCCTCCTTACACTTCCAGTTTCTCACTACATGAATCTGTGTCAAGCAGAACAGCTGCAACGGTCCTCTCAGTACAGAAAGTCACGTACTCACTGCAGCTTTAAATATAAAGTGAATACAGTACCCATTTATCTTCTCTGCCTGGGGGAAACCTTTCCATTTCTGTTCCCCTGGGGTTGAACGTGACAGCAACTGCCTTTTACATGACAAAAAACATGTATTTCACTATTTTTGTGGTTGTCTCTTTGCCTCCATAAAACAAAAAGCTTTTGAGAGCCAGAAGACATTGTTTCATTAAAAAAACCTGAAAATCAGAGAAAGAAGCCTGGTCAGAATTTTCTTCCTGTTTTTTTTGGTTGGTTGATGGTTGGTTGGGGTTTTTTTTGGTGTGTTTTTTTTTTTTATTGTTTGTTTTTTGTTTGCTTCATTTTGGTGTTTGTTTTTTTTTTTTTTTTTCTAATCCCCAGCAAAGTAGAAAGCTTGGTTTGTCCTGAAACATTCCCATAAGCAGTTAGTAGCAGAGTCTGAACTCAGCTGAGTACAAATGGAGAGGACATCTCTGCAAGGTCAGTGGTAGAACCCCAAATCTGTCCCTCCACACAGAGCAAACCAGGGGGCAGAGTGCTTCCTCAGATCCTCCAGCTTTTCCATGGGCTCATCCTGCAATGCAGAGGAACCTGGCCAGACCATTTTGTCTGCAGAGCATGTAGATGGGGCAAGCTCTGATGCATTTGAAGGTGCCTCGTGCTGCTGCCCCTTGCTCTGCAGAAGGTAATTGCTGCTCCCCAAGGACAGGCACTGCAGCCCCTGCTCTCCTGGGAAGAATAAGCATTGGTCAGGAAAGAAACCTGAGCTCCTGTGGGGTGAGGAAAAGCCCAGTAACAGTAATTTAAGATTCTGTGGCTGTTCCTCAAGCTGCTCTGTGCTCAGGCTCTCAGGCAATTTAATACTAGAAAGGCTACCTACTCCTGTTCTCTGCTTATTATAGAAGGAAAAGGTTTGCTTTGCCTGTAAAAAGAACATTCATTAACTGGCATTAACATGCAATTTGGTGTTCAAAAGCTGCCTTATCAACAGAACATCTGAGGTAAGAGCCATCTGCACTGCAAAGGCTGCCCACAGCTCTGCTCCAGCTGTGCAGAGAATAGCCTGACCCAAACCAGGGTGTGGAGAGTAGTCTGACCCAAACAAGGTGAGTAGATGGAGGGAAGGGACCAAGGTGCCAACTGAGACCAATGAAGCCACACTGGGAGTCTTTTTTCTTACCTCATCCAGGCTGAGTCAGATTGCCCAATACAGGCTGAGACCACTCTCTGCTACTGCCTTAGACTGCTGGAGCATGTCTAAGACCTCCAGACCTCCTCCCTATCCTCTCCATGATGTCTTTTATATGAGGCAATAATACATCTGGAAGGATACTGACTCATGAGACATCTGTGTATGGTCATTGCCAGAAATTTTCTGGGACAGCAGCAAGTGAAGACTAAAAAAGTCCTAGTGAGAGCAGGATACACCTGCATGGCTTTGCACTACACTATAGGTAGTAGTATGCTATATGTATTAGGCGGTGGGCAGACAGCTTGGAACACTTCAAGAATGAAGCAGAAGGTGAGGAAAAAGATCAATCTGTACAAAATATATGAGGCTGTCATTTAATGTACAGAATCTGGAATGATGCTGATGTTGACTGGGCATCCATGTGTCAGCTATGAGCTGCTGGAAGTGTGAAGGTAGTCTGGTGAGCCCAGGACCCACAGGAGAAGCATGCAGGTCCAAAGGCCTGAGTAATTCTTGTCATTATTTTTTTCTTTAACTCATGAATCTTGTTAGTGCCTTCAGGGCAAGAAGTAGGACTGTTTGTCTTTCACTTTGCAGGTAAGTAAACATTGAGCAGTATCAATAGTCATCTCATGAACTTGTTTTAGACCATTCTAGAACTTAGAAAATTATTTTGTGTTACTTAATATGTACATTAGCATGACACAGACTTTGTTGCCACAAGACAAATAAAACCATAGCCATGGGAATAATCAGTAATTTCCAGAGGAGGTTGTTTGAGATCACTCGGGCTGGGGAGAACCTCCATCTCCACAGGTTTTCTTACTGATTCAGAGGGGCTCACAGGAATCAGTGAGGGCTTTCCTTAACTGCTAGGTGAACTGACCAAGGCATTGGAGAGGTGTGACATTTTCCAGTTTGGTGTTTGAATAACGTTCAGAAAAATGATATTGAGATCCAAGCTATTCATAAGGCTGCCCAGATGGTATTCGGTGATTGCTACAAAGACGTCCCTTCTCCCAGCAGAGAACATACTCCATCTGCTGCAGTGAGAGCTGTGCATGCAAGCAAGGATGGAAATGGATAGGCAGAGCAGTAGCTACTGTCAGGATTGGGCACAATGTTGGGCTTTTCTATGGGGTATAAGTAAACCTTTGAATGGGAAAATCAATTAATTTCAGGTTGGTACAAGCACAGTCTAGACTAAGAGAATCAAAGCAAGTCAACATCAATTTGCCTCTGACCTGAAAAAGAAGAGAGAGCACTGCCTTTTAACAGTGTAGATGGGTATTCACAACATCAGTCTGAGCTTTGAAGTTCCCTTCTATTTACAGGAAGACAAGCAAGGCTTGTACGAGGGAACTGAGAGGTAAGCGTGATTGACTAACACGTGGGAAAGAAGAAAAGGTGTGATGTGGGGTCTTTAATAAACCTTGCTACTGATTTAGCAGTGCGCTTACATTCAAGTTTTCAGACAAAGAGTTATCAATTGATTTCATATGCAAGAAGGTAATATTTGCCTATCTTTTACTTAATGGTCTTTTTGGTTAAGGTGTGGGTAATTGCTGTGCCTTGGCTTTGAGCCTTTTTGATGTCTTCATGAAAATGACACTTTTACTCTTTCCGTGCCTCAGTTCCCAGATCTGTAAAATCACAGCAGCCTGAAATTCAGTGTCAGTGTTTCCAAGCACAGGAGACGGGTGAATTCTTAACCCAATTTCAGCCAAGAAATTAGAGCACAAAGCTCTCAAAGTAGTTCAGAACCATGCCCCGGATCCTTTGGGTTTAGTTCCTAAATTTTGAAGAAAAAAATTAAAAAGTGCTCGTATGTGTTGATTGAGAATATCGCTTAAGCCACATGATGTCTTGAGCAAATGACCAATATATGGCTTTCAGGGTGGCCCTCTTGTTCACTCAGGTCAGAACATGGGTAATGCAACAGTGATGGGTCCCTACTTCAATCCATCCAGACATTGCCATTTTCTCAAATCACTTTTCATGCTAGGAAGGAAAATATCTTTTCCCCATTGCAATAACTCATCTCCTCCTCGACCTGCACGTGTTATGTTAGTGATCACAGGTATATAACGGTATATGGCTCTCCACATTCTTACACCCTTGTTGCACTAGAAGTTGGGCAGCCATAAGGAAAACCAGAATTGCTCTCTACAGACATAAACAGCTTTTTTGTAAGACTAGAACTGGTCAGAATTGTCCATCATCATCATCAAAGATCTACTCTTGTTCCTTACTGAGGTCTTTCAGTGGGCCTGTAGGAAGGATGGGGACAAACTTTTCAGCAGGGCTTGTTGTGATAGGACCTGGGAGCTTTAAACTAAAAGAGGCAAGATTTAGACTAGATACAAAGAGAAATTTTTTACAATGAGGGTGGTGAAACACTTGCCCAGTTATCCAGAGAGGTGGTAGATGCCCCATCCCTGGAAACATGCCAGGTCAGGCTGGATGGGGCTCTGAGCAACCTGATCTAGTTGAGGATGTCCCTGCTCATGGCAGGTGGGTTGGACTAGATGGCCTGTAAAGGTCCCTTGCAACCCAAACCATTCTATGATTCTATATATACTAAAACACACACTACTTCAGAGACGCACAAATCTGCTCTTCCCTTGAAGTCTGCTTCTGGCATTGCACTTCTCTGAGTGGCAGAATATCTTCCACTATTTTATTTGATCACTTTTGTTCTTTGACAAAAATCTTTCCCTAACATGCTTTACTTTGACAGTTCCTAATATAGCTGTGCCTAATGAGACAAATTTCAATAGCAGAAGTACCAATTGCTGGATTAACAGTTTCATATTCATTCTCCTGGTGCAAGAAATAGAAAAATTTATCATCCATTATATGCTACTACAGTGGGAGGACGCATGCTATACCTGGAAAACATTTAGTTTCTCCTTTGCAATGAACTTAATGAATGCAAGGCCACAGCTTGAGAAAGAGAAAAAATATATATTCATGGGCATTACATATCCTGTGACATTTCTCAAAAAATGGTCCCAGGAAAGAAAAGGGCTTCATGCAAGAAACTGGATTAGAACCTAGATAATTTATTGACCTAATAAGATCAACATTTGCATGTAAGGATAAATAAATATTGACTAGGTAAACATAGCCTGATAAGCAGATCGATCTGTTTCTCTCTTAGGAATACA
>JAOXJM010000041.1:6061998-6116106 GCA_026413425.1 Tringa solitaria
CTGGAAACATTCCAGGTCAGGTTGGACAGGGCTCTGAGCAACCTGATCTAGTTGAGGATGTCCCTGCTCATGGCAGGGGGGTTGGACTAGATGGCCTGTAAAGGTCCCTTCCAACCCAAAGCATTCTACGATTCTATAATTGAAAGGGAAAGATGGAGTTCAAGGCCTGAGCGCTGGGCCTGGGAGGATGCCCCACCAGCCGGTAAATGCTGGCCCTCCAACCGGCTGTACCTCTGCTCTACAGCCTGTCCCAGCTCA
Source organism: Tringa solitaria (assembly GCA_026413425.1). Taxonomy (NCBI): domain Eukaryota; kingdom Metazoa; phylum Chordata; class Aves; order Charadriiformes; family Scolopacidae; genus Tringa; species Tringa solitaria. Next base: position 6,062,257 of record JAOXJM010000041.1, read on the forward strand.
CCACCGCAGGGGCTGGCCTTGGGGCTGGCACCACGGGCTGATCCCCAGGCGGTGCTTACACCAACACACCTTGCGGAGCGCGTTTGTTGCTTAGCAAAATGTTAATGATGCTGGGCGAGATAGCCATCTTTCCCGCACTAGCCAAAATAGGGTCCTGATTAAAAATCCGCCTAGGTTTTGAGGAATCAAGAATTCCCTACCCAGGATGATGCAGGAAGAATCAGCCCACGCTAGGAATAAATGCTTAAGTACAGAGTAGCCCAAATCCCAGTTATGTTTAGCTGTGTTACATAGTAAGATAAAAATAGCTGACTTCCCACTAGTGTTAGAAATCACATCAAACCTTGCTGGTATAAGGAGGCCAAAAGTAACTGCAAACATCAAGGATGTGAAAATTAAATTCTCATAAAAACAGGCTTCCCCCGCTGAGCTGCTCGCCTCACTGCCCCATCCGCTCATAAAGAGAAGGCAAAGTAGAGCTTGTTATAAGGCATTTATTTTCATTATGTGTTGGAAAGGGACAATTCTGTCTTAAAACAATTACAGAGATAATGCCACAATACGTATTGCATATTGCTTTACTGTTGAAACCAAAACATTGTCAAAAACAGGTGCTTGGCAAATGAAAACAAAATGAATATATTACCATTGAAATCAAAGCTGTTAGATGAAAGCACCACCTTCATTGTCAGATCTGATCAGTCATGCAATTGAAGATGCCAAAGAGCAAGTATTTTTGGTTTTTACAGTAAGCCATTATCTTTTAAGGGTTTATATCATTCTATACAAATTTAAGTACAAAATGGGAGTTATGTTTCAGAAATCAGTGAACCAGGCTGAAGTGAATCACACGACACACTCGTTAACACTGTACAGCTGGATTTGAACATAGTTATTGATGAACTAGTAAAACTTAGCACACACGCAAAATGGTCCCCAAGATTCAGCCATGCTTAGGTGGGGAGCGATGCGGGAGAGCCAACAGTGATATCCAACACTATTCACACCCGGGGGAACAGTTTTCTCAAAATTGTTGGGATCCCAAGGAATTGTTGTTACTCCATTTTAAGAACAACTGGACTTTAGTACGTGGTTCTCACAAGGGTATACACAAGCTGTATTGAATACTGAATCAGAAATAAATAATAAAAGATACATCTAATACATCTTTTATTTTTAATATTTTTTTTTACAGCACTGACTTTACAAGAGGATAAACAACTCATTTTTAGGGGCTGCTAACATCTGAAACAAAGAAGTCACTATTTTATACTCAACATATACTCAACCTTTTAATAACTTCATATATGTATATATGACTTTGCACACAAAAAATGTTAAAATAATTTATATCTAAAAACTACTGTGTAAAGAACGAAGGAGGAAATAAAATGTGGATTTCCTTAAAAAGGATAGAAGAGGAAGACCTGATTTGCATGAACTCCATTCACTGTTTCAGCTATTTCTGGAGTTTCAAGAGATTTCCAGGCCATCAACAAAAACTTCCCTATGCGTTGGCAGTTCTCATGGCACGCTGGGGAAGGTCACCTGCTAATGAGCTCTTGTGGCCCACGGGCATCTGCCAGCACCAGTCCCAGTGGATTCAGGGTGAGAAAGGTGGAGAGAAAGAGAAAATATCTCCCCAGGTTGCTGTTAAAAAAGGCGGAGTGGAATCCTGGTCCACTGTAGCATGATGTCCACTGGCCAGGGTTTTACTCCCAAGCCCTATCTCTCCACACCCTCCTTCTGCATCACAGATACAGGACGTCTTCTTACACTGGATTTTTTTCTTCCACAGAAAACTGCCCCAGGAGCAGGGGTGGACCAGACCCCAACAGCCACCTGCACACACCCAGCGAGAACGATTCCTTGTGCTTGCTAAAGGTGCTATTGTGCTTGTGTTGCTGACGAATCACTCTAACATCTCCATTTATACCTGGATCCTCTCAAACTTTGACAGTCTTTAATAATTTCTGTGGTCATGTAAACATGACCAAATTCAAGGAGGATCTGAAACCCACCTGGTGAAAAGCTCAGGAGTTGATGGCCTGGATCCACACTGAGGGAACAGGGGAAGGAAAGGTAGTGAAGATGTGGAAAGTACTTTTCTGAAGGTTACATTCCTCTGAAATAGATATTAAAGCAATAGTACAAATAAAATCAACAATGTGATCTGCAACGGTGTGTCTGTTTATCTATGAAAGTGAGAGGAGATTATATTAAAGGAAATATTTTAATCTACACAAAGCATTTTCACATACTCCTAATTACAAAACACACAGTTGCAACACCATAAAGTAATTTTATACTGAATACAGAAATCAATACATCTCTTACTAAAAAGGAGAGAGGAAAAGGAAATTAGCAGGGTAATGCAAGTGAACTCCTGTAAGTGTGCACATGGGGAGACTGCTACAAACTCAAAATAGACTCTATTCACTATAAAGCCAAAATCCAAGATTTTCCACACAGCTGTGGAAGGCAAGGCTGCAAGCTAGTGTGAAAAAGCCTGACTCACTTGTCACTGCTGCCACGCAAAGACTGTGGGAAACCAGTGTTAGTCTAAAAACCGATGAGCCTGGATGATTTTTTTTATTGGATGGAAACAACAGAAGCATTTTTCCTTTGTTTCTCTCCTTTTTGCCAGCCAAATCAGACATCTCTGGCCCCATTTATTCTGTTGCCTTTGGACTGTATCCTGCCTCTGTTATCCGTCCACTACTCCACCTGATTGTTCCCTGGCTGGATACAGCCCGCAGTTAATCTGGAGAACCTGTGGCTTTATCTTGAGCAACCCATGTTACCTCGTGAAGCCCCAAGGTTGAGTTCTTAATTTGTAGTCATCTATAATGAAAACAAATTAAACTGGTGGTTCTCCATCTGAGCAACCTGCTGCAGACCTCCTTTGCACAAACATTCCCACGGTGAGGATGGAGATCTTTAAACAGCTTTATCATTCCAACAGTCTGAATAGCATTAATAAAAATAGTGCATCCTTTCTACCGACCAGCCCGGTCAATTGGCTCCTACAGCAGAAAGGCTGACTAGCCAGACACGTGGGTAACCAAAGGCAGAACAGCGTGGGCCCAGCGGTAGTTCTGCGTTACACAAACCACAGGTGCCAGCACGGATGCTCCCAGTTGGGCTGGGTTTCTGCAGTTGGTTTTCACGTAGGAATCAGGATGCTCTGGCACAGTCACTGCAAACCCAAGCGTAACGCGGCAAAGTCAGCTGGGGGGGAGGATGACGGCGATGGCTTTACATGGCAGGCAGGGATAATATCACTCACATTCTCTTCAACAGGGAAAAATCTTCACCTGCCGAAGCCGATCACATAATTACAATGGAAACCAGCATCCCGTCTCCTCCATCACGCTGACATAAAACCTGGAGAAATTTCAGTCAGGGTGATGGTGTTCTTGTGGATTTCTAACAGTGAAGCAGAACAGAAATAGATCCCTAAGAAGCTAACTGGTGACCATGTAATTTTAACATAATTGCTCCCATCAACACAGCAATAATAGCTATGCCCCTGAAAACACGGCAGAACCTTTCCTAACACACAATAACAAAACTCAAACAGACATTGTGGAAAATCTCCCTTAGATTGTCTGCAATTTTAAGAGCAAGGGCATTCTGGTATGGTCGAATATTACTAGACTCCTCTACTTTTACAAAAGAAGACAAGACTACAGAATATTAACTAAATTACTGTGAAGCTTATCTTAAATCAAAGCTATTCTGAATTTATCAAACGAGGCGACAACTCAGAAAAGCACTTTAGCACAGGCTTAATAACATACACATGCTCAAATGTTTTGCAATAATGCAATTGTATGTCTGGATACTTGGTAACTTACAATTTTGGCTTTTAAGAGTTGGTCTCCTGATTTGCCCCTGTGATTTAGCAACATTCTAGAATATGAGCCACAATAATAATTTCTGCAAGGAAATATAGTAGTACAGCAATTGCATGGTAATTTATGTGAAAACTCTATTGTAATGCCACATCACAACAGGTACCTGCATATCTGCACCTGGTAAATTAAAGGTAAATACCGATACACTTGATAAATAAAAAATAAATTACAGACTATGGGAAGTATGTCACTGATCACACCAATGACCTAAACTTGTTTTCTAGTTACTGCCAAGGTCTGGAGTAATATTTAAATATAGTATTTCTGCAAGCCTTCAGAGAATTACAAAATAAACTTCCAACAATCATTTGTAAACAAGTTTAAAATGCACAATTATATTTCAGTAGTTTATTTTGGAGAAATAAAGCAGTGCAAAATAGGCCAACCAAAATTCAGAAGGCAGCCAGGAAAATAAAATTCTTATTTGATGTTCTAACTAGGAAACAGCATACAGACATTTCCATTGGATCCAACACTCATATTCATGTAAACATACTTAGTTTGAAAGGTCTTGAGTTACTAACCCAGTTTTAACATCATTGCTTCTTTCCCACCACCCAATAAAAAAAAAAAAACAAACAAAACCCCCCAAAAGCCAAAAAGAAAACCCCAAAAAAACCCCAAGCCATTGTAATAAAGGGAGCAAAAGGCAAGTCTACAAACACTCCACCAGCTGTTTACAAGAAAGTACCATACAAAAATATGCACTGGCAAGTTCCTTCCTGAGGGTATCTTTTGTTACACACGTAACATAAAAACACTTTTTATTTGAAACAAAACAAAAACAAACCTCAAACTGTAGATGTCAATTTTATTTCAGTCATGGCTTTACGAAAGGTTTGGTCTATCACCGATACTTTTATAAACCCTTACCTATGTACATCTGACTCAATCCTACCACAACCACCCGAGACCTGTGAGCTGCAAGCGGCGTGAGATCCAGCAGCCTCAAAGCACACAAGGGCTGTGAAGCGCACCCAGCTCAGACCTGACCTGCGATAGCCTAGGATGTTGGCTGCATTTATGTGCACCCTGGAATTTGACCAACATCACACTCCAGTCCCTACAGAAATACCTTAAGGTTAGTAATCCCTCTAGCAGTGGAATAACCTCTTCTTAAATCATCCTCAAAAATCCAATCCTGGCTACAGGAAATTCCCAAGAATGGCATTTAGGGAGCAAACTCCATCTCTCCTAAGGAAAAGCCATTGTTTACACGAAAGAACTGCTGCACAACACTCTTCAAAACTTTCTCCCCTCCAGGACTGGTACCATCAGGTAGGGTGGTAACATCTTCTACAGAGTTTACTCCTCTCTCCACAGTCTACCTGGGTTTTAAGCCCTAGATCCTTTCCTTTTGAGTAGATATCTAACAAAATACTAATCAAACTGGTATTAAACGCTGCAGCGATGGATGCTTTACACATACCTGCTATAGAAAGACAGAAATTCCCATATCTGCAAGCTAGGAGCTTAACTAAGGAAATTAAGGTTCTTAACACCACCTCTCTAAAATGTATTTTAGGGTTTATATGGGGAAGGGAAGGCCACTCTGCCTACCAAAATAGTGTCTCCGTTCTCAGCGCTGACAGACTTGGATATTTCGGTTTAGTGTTCAGAATTGGCAAAAGTTTCACGAATTCTCAACAGCAGAAGATGCTGCCATGCTACAAGATGCAATAGAGGGTGAATACTGTAGGTTTACTGTGTATCTCAACAGATACAATTTGGATATGTTATAGTTTACTAACAGTATAAAGCATTATTGTAAATTACCGCATGGCCTCATCTGACAGCTTGCAACGAAGTAACTTGGTCTCTGAGCTAGAGCTGTGGTGTACTTCTACCTCATATGAAGGTACACAATTCTTCTTATACTTAATTTGCAAAAGAACATCAAAATGCACAGCAGCATAGATCTGTGGAAGGCAGCAACTGTGTTACCCCTTAGGATCTGCAGATCAGATGCCCCAAGGAACGCACACAGCTCTTTGCAGAGCTGTCCCAGAGTCCTTGCAAGTGCAATGGAGGGAGAATGAAATCCTCTACTAAGAAATGAGCTGCTTCCATTAATTCTTCTAGGATTTCACCACTAGCAGATGATTGAAATGATGATATTTAATCTACAAAATCACTCAGCCTAACTATCAGCACCCTGTCTGGATCAAACACGTGTTGCTGTTGGCAAGCGGGGTTAGAAGCTGCTTTTGACTGCAGCGATGAGGCCTGGGGGAGGAACTGCAAAGCTGGACCCAGGGCGGTCACCTGGGCTCTGTACCCTGGACATCCAGTCCGCTCTGTCCCACTCACAGTGCTACGGCTTCACAGCAAGCTACCTGTCAACATCTGGACTGGTCAATGTTTCCAGGGATTTGGATTAGTGATACTGAAGTTGTCTTAGCTTTCTTTTGCAATGGTCTACCTGAAAAAAGGGAACAGGCAATATTTTAGGCAAAAATCTCTAGCACTGTTACATTCAGACACTGCATTTCAACATTACCATCTTCTTGATATCATGAGGTCCGATTTTAAAATGCTGGTCACCAGTGATTACAAAGAACAATAGAAATGAAAGAGCAACCCTCCCACAACGAAAGGACTAGTGTTAAAACCCATATGTGTGTAAACTCACTACAGATTTGCAACTGGAATCTGATGAAATGGATCTGAATCTCTTTCTTGACCTCCACCTTTCAGTCCATTTAATCAGCAAATCAGGTTACATCAAATAGAAGGGTTTTTTTTATTTTGCTTTTTCTGTGTTGTGTTTTGTGGTGGTTTTTTTGCCTTTTTTTTTTTTCATTTTTCGCAATTGTATTGTTACAGCCTGATCTGGTTCTGGGACCACAAATTGTATCCCTGTGGCTTTTTCTCAGTCCATGGCATTGGCAAGTTATTGAGAAGAAGCTTTTGTTGCCAACGTAGCGACGCAGTGCTGCTGGAAGCTGGGGGACACTGCCGAGTTGCAGCCTAGTCTCTGGTGTTGCAGTTTTACTGAGCTGTTGGTCTCGCTTTCCACGATCCAGGAGGAGTCTTTTCCCATGACGCTGAGACATCCCGTGCTGGCGCAGCATATCCGCTCGTCCATGATCCCGCCGGTCTGCTCTGCCAGGAGCTTGCTGCGGTTTAGCTGGGTCACCTCAGGTGCCTGACCCTGCAGGACAGCAGCTATGTGGTTCAGAAGATCTGAGAAAAATTCAGAAACACCCTCATAGCCTGAAAAGAGGAAAAATGAAGGAGAGAAAAAAAGGCAATTGAGTAATTTTCGTAAGATATTTGAAAGGCTTCTTCTACCAATTTATTTCTTGGGCTGTCTTTGCCCTCCAAGTGATAATAAAAAGGCTTCTTTTCTATGACATCATCTTGAGTGACTGCAGGAGCAGATTAGCATAAAGAGGAACAGAGACCATTGCTACAAAAATACTTTTGTTTCACAAGAAAAAACATCACCTTTCAGATTTTCTGTTTCTTTTTCCTCCCAAGTATATATGTGTATACATAATTTTAGGTACATTCTATCATTTGTTGCCAAGTCCAGGTTTTTCCCTAAGTTACAATCTCTGTGGTTCAACGCTGATGTTTTCCATCCTGTTTCCAGGTTTACTGTGGAAAGTAGCTCTAACACAGCTTCCCTGAGGGTCTGGTTCCTCTCTAGAATTTGTGCAGCAACACCCTCCATCAGGGAAACCTCACAGGACAGCGGAGCTGGCTTTATACCCTACAGAAAAGGCAGTTTCCCACTGTGTCAGAAGCAACGTGATGCTCATCTGGTCTGACCTAACTTGGCACTTAAAACATGCGCCCCGCTGAGCAATGTCTGAAAAAACACTTGAGGGGCAGTAAACACATATAAACGATACAGTACTTGGTAGAAATATCAGCCTTTTATTTCACTACTGAAACCACCTTTCTGCATGTTCTGTTAATCAATTCCAGACAATTTACAATGCAAAGTTTAACAAGCCTCCTGGTTAGAACAGTTGCTCAAATACCAGGAGACACGACATTTTTGATGACACAAAGGGTGGCAGCAGATGTACAGAGCTTCTGGCTCGATTCTAAACACTCTGGTACAGGTACAGTTTTATCACTGCATTAACTTTAAAATTGAACCAGACATGCAACATATTGGTATAACATCTTGAAATGGACCTTAACTGGTATTGCACTACCTAAATTTATTACCAATTTGATTTAGTATTTAGAGGTGAAATATGACATTCAGTGTATTTAATGGGCTAGGCTGATTGTTTTAAAATGTCTGTAAAGTATTCTGAAGGTGACCTGGTATTAATATAGGAGATTGAAGCAATAAATAACAATTTAAACGTCCCATGTGAATAGCACACATTCACACAGCAGCACATGAGCAGAACCAGAGACCACAAAGTAAACGCACACTTTAAAACACTTTCAGCAATGTGATCACAGGGCAGAAGAGTCCCTCAGATCCATAAATAATTCAATTTTAATCTCCATTCTCCTCTAAAGACCAACTTCCTTTAGCAATAAAAACACAACTTCCTGAAAAACATAAGGTAAGAGGATAATTTCACCTTAAGATAAATGTGGTGATTGGTGCACTTATTACTCATACGTTAACCAAGTAGCTCTTACTTAGGGTGCTACATTGCTTTGGATTTTATTGCACTTTGTCACAATTCTCCAAAGTGCTTAACAGGCCACACAAAACACTAGCAATGTGAGACAACAGCTCCCAGTTTTTCTTTCTCAAAGGGCCCTTAAACAGATTCACCAAACAAATTGGCCATTTCAAAACGTCAAGTTTCCCAGTGACCCACACGATAATCCACTGGTCTGCAGGGGGCAACTAGGATTCCTACGGCCAGTCATGGGGGCCAGAACAAGATCTCCACCTCTTTGACAGAGGTGCTTGTTACACTTTCTTGCTTATGTAAAAGCCATGGGATTAGCCTTCAAATCTACTCAGAGTGCTTCAAACACCCCGGGAATAAGCTATCTCCATAGCAACAGCTTTAATATTCAGGGAGGAGATCCATAGTACCCTAGAGTGTTTCGTGTCTGCTCACTGAAAACAAACCAGCCTTGTTTGAGGGCACCTGGCAAACTCACAAAGAAGTTGCTTTAAATATTTAATGGGAATAAGATGGTCAGTTATTCATTCCTGAAATCAGCAGATGTTACACTGGAAGGAAGCTGTACGCATTGGGCAGGCTTCTTCCATGCAAGCCCTCTGCACGCTGTGTGGAAAGGCCCAAATAAGTCTGCCTGGTCACTCAGAAGAAACTTCACACGCTTGTAAGAAAGAAATACAAGGAAGGGAGGAGGAGAACGAGGGTGTCTCAACTCTTGACCCATGGGATGCCCCGGGAAGGCTGCAAACTCTGTAGATACTGCCTCGCTCTGTTCACTGGCTGCTGCTGCAGACCTCTCAAAAAAGGCAATTGTAGGACATCACTGTGCTGCGATGACAAGGAAATCAAGAAGGGCAGATTAAATCACACCTTCAGGAACTACTGGCAATGAATTCAGGGTTCATGTCACACAGGGAATCAGTGGGAGGATATAAGTTCTGCATGCTTCAAAGCACAAGTTGCATGAATCGTGCTCCAGCAGGTACTACCCTAGCACTGCCCACTGAAATGATTTTGGAAGTGCCTTTCTACAAGAGGCTTGAATTTTGGTATGTTCAAAATGGTCTCCAGAGACTTCTGGCTGAGCACAGATAGGCAGGAAGTCCACCCAGTAATGCATCTGAAAACAAGTACCTGTTCCCCCGAGCTTGGGGGGAAAATGGGGAGTCAAAAATGCCTATGAGCATGTTTAAGCCAGCATTAGAGATGCTACCTGCTGGATTTTCACGAGACTGGGCGAGCTCAGCCATGGCCACAGGACAGCAGCCTACACGGAGCTCTTCCTCTCAGTTACCTGAGGTCAGACAAACATAAAGCCCACATGCTACGTGACTGTGCCTACAGTTACATATCTCAGCTGGTAACCACAGCTAAATATAGTCCTCGTTGGTGGTTTCCCATAGAACAGGAGACACAATAGGCTTTTTAGACATTTATCTTTAAAATCTTTTTGAAGAATTGCTGGTGCTAATGGAGCAGATAACAGACGACATCCTCCTACAGGTACATCTGCTCTCAATTCTGACATTAAACTAATCTCAGGATGATAACCACGGAGTGGTAGATTCAAATGAGTTTCAAGCCTGGTAAACACAAAAGACAGCAGACAAGGAAGCCAAGCCTCTGGGCTTTTGGACAACGATTTGGTCACACCTGGCCCCAAGCCATAGCCCATCAAAGAGGCTGTGAATGCTCCTTAAAGGGCACCTCTTCCCCCCCCTTCCCCAGAACAGTGGTGCAGAGATAATGCAGCAGATCCCTGAAGTGTCTAACTTGGCTCCAGTTTGGCCCTACTGAAACCCTTGCAGGAGAGGATGACTTGGGGAACAGGAAGAAGGGAAGTCCCTTCCTGGCATGGCACTGAGGCAGGAACAATGAGATCCCCCTGCTGATGCAGCCCATCAATGACTCTTTTGGGCAGGGCTGAATCTGAACTTCTCCTTAGCAAAGTGCTGGCTCCATCAATGAAGCCTTTGAAGATAACCAGCCTTTAATCACACTGACCCTTGGAGGGAAATCTAGCTGCTTGGGCTCAACACGCTTTTGGGCAACAGACTATTCTATGTTGAGATGTAACCCCATTGCTTCTTCTCCCTTGAGAGCAGTTCATCTCTCTCAGTTCTGCTACCTTTTATAAATTTAAAGGCATAAAATTTTGCCTAACCCCAGCCTCCTCTCTTCTGTACGTCTGGTCCCCGCTGCTATCCTCTAGGCTATGTCTAACTGGTCTTCCACCTACCCCATGGTGAAAAAGCCAGTAGCTACCTTGGTTATACACGTTTACTGCCAAAAAATTTCTATGTGAGATATAATGTATGCCTGAGCACAAGAAACTTCCCTGTGCTCTCAAGTCTCTTGCAAGGAGTGAAACACTCTATTAATTCAATGTCTCTTCAAAGACCAATTACTGCATAGAATGAAACACAAGACTTGGGCCGAATATCAGAAACTATTGCCTTAGGGTAGAAGTGCAGCAGAGCATGAGGCTGAAGGCAGTTCTGCAAACTTCTGTCACAACAAGACAGCATTACTCCTCTTTAAATAGCTACATTTGCCACTAGCTGTTCCCCAATCTGGACTTTCTGGCATTTAAAGAAAAGGGGAATTTCAGTCTGTGCGAAGTATGAAATCCAAAACAATGCCTGAAAAAATTAAAAACCCCAGAACACCAAACCAAAATGCCACATTGCAAAAGAATGTCCTGCATCACTGACTTCAAGACCCAGTGTGTGAATTAAAATCCCATTCATAAAGCTTATTTGGCTCCGTCTGACACCCAATTTAGTTTATTTCACTGCTCTTGGCAGAAGACTGTTTTCATAGGTCTGCAGATTGCATCAACACCATATGGTAGAACCAAGCTGCAAAGTGACCTGAGAATAGCAGGGCTGGAGTTTTAAAAGGAAATCAGTCACAGGCAAGGCACTACAGGGCAGTAGTGGGACTGAGGACCTGAACTGAAAGATTAAGAAGACTGGCAAGTCAGGGCAAGATCTCTAGATGTAAAGATATCTCAGCCATACTGAAAACTCAAAGTCTTCAACGACAAGTTAAACAAACTGCAACATCCTGTGCATGTCTCTGGAAACAAACATCACTATTCAGGTAATGAGAGGAGATACTCAAAGAGAAAAGTCCCCCACAAAACAGCATCAAATGAGGTGATGTATTTGTTTCCTGTGTTAGCTGCTGAGTTTAGCACAAGTGACAGACCATTACTGCCTCCCATTATACATGCTTACAACTCTTTTTAATAATTCCTGTGGTCAAGGTACTTGTTTAGTTGTTTCCAAGACTATGTCGCACTAAAAAAAGTGTAGGACCAATTTACCCATTTTCATGTGCTCTGTTCTATTGTTTTACTTCAGGATCCACTTATGAGTGTGTGCAAGGATACTTAACCCTTTACATCAACTTCTGTGCAGCTACAATTTTAACATCTTCTTAAGACTCCTGGTGCTGTTGCTTTTGTGCACAAAATGTCTTTTCACAGGGAATCAATTCACACAGGAAGAGATTTTCAAGGGAACAGTTTGCTGCTTCCACCCCCTCAACACTTTTAAGCGCACAGAGTCTGGAAAAAAATAAATCTTAAAAGACTCTCCTAAAATAGAATTTATCATTATTCTTTTCATCTTCAGAATGAGGGTCAGGTCCAGAAAGGCCAGGTCCCAGCACACAGTCCCGTGCTTCAGTTCCTGAGCACCCTTTTGCAGGGAAGGGCACGACAGCCATGTTATAGCTGTCCACTAACATCTGACCGTATCTCCCAAAAGGTAATATTTCAGTAGCGCATTCCATATCTGGATTAGGGTTCTGCCCTTCCCAGATTAAACAGTATCTGATCTCAGAACAATTTGACTGCTGCTCTCCTGTCCCCCACCTGGGAAGTAATGATGTGAGACACCAGCAGAGACACTTCACACTAAGCACGCACTGCATGAGTTCCACAAAGCATGAGTGGAAAGGCCTTTCTCACCTGGGAATGCATTTATATCAATGACCGCATGCTGCCCGGTCTGATTGTTAATAATGATATCAATTCCAAAGAGGGAAACTCCCAGAGCTTGCCGCAGTGCCTTAGAGATTTCCCGGATGACGTCGTCATTTGGCCGCTCATACACTCCTTCGATTCTATCCAGCTATAGTGGAAAAAGACACATTAGTAAGGGACTCTAAAACAGTCTTTTTAGCAGAAAGATTAATTTTCAGAGGTTTCCAGATGCAGATCCACCAAATCTAATTGCAGAGAACCGGTGGCATGAAACAGAGAAAGATACCAAAGAGAAATTGCTTTCGTAATTCAGAGGGCTACATGCACTGGAAGTTCACCTGCTCTAAAGCACCTAGTTCTTCCTCTTCATGCTGGTGCAGTTCCTCAAGAGATATAGCAGTACAGGAATGAATGGAAAATCAGAATCACTATTTTCAGTGTGAGATCTACACCTTAAAAAACCAAATACAGCTGGTGTGTTTAACCCTGTGCTGCAAATATCATTCTGCTATTTCAATGTAGATTAAGGTCTATGTGAAAGCACTGATGAGCCAGACTCCTGCTGTTAGTTTCATTTGAGCCATACAACACGACTCAGCTGGTATCTTCAAGGCAGAGGTTAGTTCAAAGGGGCTATTTTTTATGTGGGTTTTCATGTATAAGTTATTCTACAAACATTAATTAGGACAAAAAACTCAGGTTATTTATGACTGGAAGATGTAATTATTTTTTTTACTTTTTAAACAACAGGTTATGCAGCAGAGGTATGCTGTTACACCTACAGAAGTGTGTATGGAGTATGTACGTGTATGAGAGAGATGGCAGGTAAACCATGGGAGCATATACTCTTAAGTTTGAAAGTAAATTCAGCCGTGAATAGATTTATGACTAGCACAATTACAGCTTTAATAGTTAGCATGCCTATCAGTGTTGAACACAAATTTAATCATTGCTGACTATGAAATTACTCCCCAACAGAGCTTGTGAAACAGAAAAGAATTTGGAGACTCAAGAGATTGAAAGGACCCAGTCCTGTAAAGTGACTTTCACAGCAGCTGAATGCCTGAAAACTTATTTGCTTTTATACTCTTAAAGCTTATTAAAAGGACTGGTAATGCAAGCATGAAACTGTGCACTGTGCTGGCACTGCTGGACTCGGAAGACACCCAGAAATGGTCCCATAGTCACAGCTCGGGTGTGCTCACACCGTCGACAGCTACTCGCCCTCTGTGACCCTGCCCAATGCAATTTCTCCGCTTGAATTTTCACCGTTTGTCTTTCCTCACAGAACTGAGTCCTAGAAGGATGATTTATGCTTATTAAGCTCTCTGGACAGGAAAAGGCCAAGTATTTGCATCCAGAACCTCATTCTTCCCTTTGCCTAGATTAGCTCTGGGGCGTTTAGGCCTGGCAAGCAGCACGGGCTTGCTGCATCAGTGATTCCTCACCGGAGCTCGGTAAGGAAAACCAGAGGGGGACACAGTCATGCTGGTTCGTTGTACCAAACAGACCTCAGCCTGCAACACAGAAGCAGACAACTTGTGAAGAGAGCCACTAGCTACTAACGCTTCAATAAGAAGGGACTAGATAGTTTTCCAGCCGTTTTATAGGTAAAAAGACCAACTGTACTTACTGCTGTTAAGACAGATGAGGATTCCGGCTTTGAAACATTGTGGCTATTGAAAAATATCGATTCTCTGTCTGGAATGAAAAACAGGTTGTTAAGTAACTTTACACCAGATTTTAATTTCCAAAGGATTATTGCAAGGAACAGTAGATGGCACTGTAGTCCCCGGAATCTAGTCTCGCTCCCTCCCGGGCAGTCCCCCAGCCATCACCCCACCTCTCCTGCTGGCACCCACCACCAGGTCACCCACGCTTTTCTAACCTCTAACCACAGACAAAGAGAACTTCACGGGGTTAACAGAAACTGGTTTCTTTTACTTCACCAGGGCCAATTAACTAAGTTCAGTAAGATAATGAAGTTAATTTCTACTAATTTGCTACACTCAAAGTGACAGTTCCAGTGGGAAGGCACGTGACAGAAGGGAGAAGCTGCATTCCCTGCAGGCAATAGATTGACAGCACCCAGAGTGCTCTGAGATCCCTGTGAACATGGGAAGGGCACTGTCACCATGGAAGAAAGCAGCATGTTTCATGGCCAGGACTGGCCCTCCCTTTCAAGGCATGACAGGAATTCAGGAGCCATCCTGAGGTGACAAAAGCAACTAACCTACTGCAGTTGAAACCATAGAGAGAATTGTACTAGCACCTCCTGCCCTGCTCCCTCTGTGCTGAAGGTTTCACTGTCAGGGAGAAATCCACCATCACAGCAGACTGATGACATTGTATAGACAACCTGCATAGGAACACCTAGACCCAAGCCTCAGCAGGCAGGTGGCACCAGCAATAGAGTATTTCTGCTGTGCTGGTCTCTCTGAGTTGACAATGAAGAGGAACCGTAGGGCCACTAACAATAAAGATGGGGGAGCTGTGAAAAGCTAACCTGAATCCCCTCCACATTCTGACACCACCACCTTCTTGCCTTTTCTCCCAGTTAGACTGGCCCTGTACTTTCAGACAGTCAGCTCCTGGAGTGCCTCACAGCCACCAGATCTGCTTAATTGTCAGATCTTCCAAGTCAGGTGCCTGTGCCATGGCCCCCTCAAACTCTCCTGATGAGGGGTGAGAAAGCCAGACACTGATCCTCGTCTGCCCACAAAACTTATTTTTATGTGGGCTTCCAGGCAACTTCCAAGTCTTACACCAACGGATGAGACATTAGCTAAGGCATTTTTATAAAGGTGCCTTAAGATGTTCTCTTCCAGCAAAAGTACAGACCAACTGTCCTAATAATTCATATGAACACAGATTCTGGCTACTTAATTTGATGAGGACATAGAACAGACCTAAATGCAAATACAGGCATACACACCTACAGACAAGGACTTTTACTATGATCCTAATATACATATGATAACATATGTATATATATTTGTGTGCAGAACACAACAGTGAGTACAAATGGACATACTCAGATCAGCAGAAACCACTAAGAAAAGTGACAAAAACCTGGCACTTGTTAATTCACCTCCTTTAATTTGATACCTTCTCCCCTCCCATCTCCACCTCCTGGATTTGTCCAGTTGCAGGCAGATCATGCTCCCATCCATACCCTGCTAATTCCTTCTTGCTTCTGAAGGCCCACAGAATGCAGTTCTCGGGAAAACAGCTTTTCTTCCATAAAGGAAATTTTAGTTTTGTTTAACGAAAACCCTTCAAGTGCTGCTGTCTAGTGACATATAGGGAGGATTAGTGTCCTCACTGACAAATCCCTTCCTCCCTTCCCCCAACACAGCTGGTATCTACAAACCAAAGGACACTTCCCACCAAGGTTTACAAGACTGCACCTCACATGAACAGAGAGGCTCGTTCAGGGGAGAGCACAAGCAATCTTTAATTTAAACACACGTACATAATCGAGGTAAAAATAGGGAGAGGAAGTTCTGAAATGATGGAATACAGGAAATTCTCTCTAAAGCACATTTATAAACAAACTCCGGAACAAACGACACATGAACTTACTGTGAAATTAGAGAAATTCTCTCCCTCTCCCCTCCTCCACATGATATAAAACACTGTTTCTAACAGGTAAGATTCAGGTTACTGTTGCATAAATATTTACTATATGAATGTCATTCATATGTATTCCAGAGTAGATGATTTATCTCCCTTCTTATTGAAATAACACAGTAGAGGAAATATGGTAGGTAAGAACCATCTGCCTTCACTTCAGCAGCATTTTCAAGGATATTTTTCTTTAGAATTGTTATTCCCAAGGCTCCAAGAGCCGACCTTTCCTTTTAAATTGGCACAACGTACCTGAGATTCCCGCAGAGAAGTTCTTCAAAGATGGTCTTTTCACCACTGTGTATGATTCCCCAACCACGAAGACTTTATACAGCACGGCGTTGTGATTGATGAAGCTCTGAATGACGCAAGGGGGGCGGACAGCTTTCAGGCCTTCCTGGTTGAAGATGATCGCCATCTGGAAACATGCACACACAGTCGTGCACAAGTCTTTCAGTAATTTCACACCCACCACCTGACTAGCAGTGAGGAGGAACATCTACTGGTGGGTATACATTGACCACGAGTGAATTCCTTTCAGTAGCTAGACCTATTTCATTATGTTTCATTTCACTGACACCCAATTGTCCAAACGCTACTGGCAGTACAGCTTTCATTCTCAATCAACACTTTCCTCTCAGCTCTTTGCAATTTCATTTACTGCTTTTAGTTGGGAAGCTACTGCAACTGCAGGTACAACAAAGGGGTAAACCATTTGACCAACACAGACGACAAAGTCTGTATTGAATACAAGCCCGTGTGTCATGAGAACAGCAGAAGGAACAGTTCTATATACTAACTACGAGAGTTCTTCCCCACAGCTCTGTTTCCAGCAGTTGGGTTCAGTCCAGTTGCAATGGCCTAAGAAACCAGGGTTTCACCCATGTCATCAGAGAACCTTTTTCAGACCCCAGCAGTTCTTACCGCTGGCAAATGCTGGCTAGTATCATGATTTTCTTAGCTTGGTTTCACCCCATTACTCCAAATGGATAGTCCTCTTGAAGGGAATGGAACAAATATGCCAAAAAGGAAGGCATTTATAGGGCCTCAATGATGAACAACACCTGCCTCAAACAGCATGGAAGCAACGCTGGTAGGTGCAGAGAAGTACTTTGACAAGCCAGTATATATTCAGAACGTGCCATGCTGGTCTTTCCATCGATCCCTACATTACCAAGCTTACATGCATGTATAATTATCATAACTGCAGTGCTCCGTTTTGCATGTTTGCTGTTGGAGTGTAGATGATATCATGGCTCCTACACAGAACCAGCAGCAAGCACCATTCTGGCAGAGGTGATGAAATTACTTTATACCAGTGTGCCTTCACACAGCAGTGAAGATAAATTTAGGTTTACTCTCCATCCTTAAAGCCCTGAAAAACTATGTTCTAGTTATCTGAATATTGACCTATCTTTATTACTCCAGTGATGCTGGGTCTTTTTATCCATGGTGGCAAAAAGGCATGTTGGTAGTCGGGTCAATACGAGTAACTGTCCAAGGCCAGAGAACCTGATGTATGTTTTATCTTGCTTTCCTCTGGGCAAAACTCCCTCCTGTAGGCAGGGACACTTTGGTCAGAGCATCTTCCCCCTCTGAAGAGCCTTGGAGACAACAGCTAACCATCCAAGAGTTGAGCCTGCCGCGTACCTCAGTCAATGCAGGAAGCACAACACTTGCCAGAAAAATTCCTAAAGTCTGAAACACAAGTTTTTTCTTATGCCTGTTAATATTTTCTCACTGGCCTGTTTGGGGCTAGTGTTTTACTCAGCACGCAAGACAGTCCAGAGAGGCTAAAGAGAATTCCTGTGGGTCCACAGCAATATCCAGGATAAAATCTGCATGATGCAGATGAGTTATACTGCATAGTCTTTCCATATGCTTCCTGTCAGTTTTCGTGNNNTCTGAGGTTAGCTGTATCTTAGTGAAGTCAGGGTCACTGGATGGATTTTACAAAGAAACTTTATCACTTTGCGGTCTCTCTCATGTATTATATATGATCAGCTGCTCATTTGATGTACACTGCACTTTCAGATTGAATTTTTGCTAATATCTTAGCTTGTTCCTGTAATAAAAATAGTAAATATAATATGTTTTGTCATTCAAAAACATAGTCATGGTAAATGATGTACTGTTTACATATTCATAGTAAAAGTCTGAGCACATTTTTGTCCTTATTCCTCCTTATCTGTTAGACCACATTAGATCACATAACTGTCTGCATACATGCACGACTCAGTGGATTAACATTTTCTGAGTTCAAGTCAATGTGTGTGTTCAATACCTATTTGCAGCTGATACTCTTACTGTGTCTCTATTACACCATGTGCTATCTATCTGACAGCACAAAGTGAGTTTGTGAGTGGTAAAAACCTGTGCAAGAAACCTACTCTAACCAGCAGAATCATCCATCAAGATGATTCACAGCAACAACATCGTACCTCATCAATCTCTCACTGGTGGCATGAAACACTGCTCTCTTCTTCCTCCTGTGTAGACTGTAGGCATTATCATATCTACAACACGCACAAAGAACTGTGCTGTTCCTATAGTGTTCTCTTCGAATATGAGTTAATTAATCCCCACAAACCAATCCTTCATAAAATGAGCAGGTACTTATCATCCTGTTTTAGAAGTGTGGAAACCAGAGAGTTTATCTTCTCAGCACTGAACTGACCCAGGCTACTGGAGACCATGTGAATCTTCTCTTCTGCAAAGCTCTGTGCCAACAGCCCCATAGACTAGCACACAACCCCTGTAACTCCCATCGTGTTGTGTTCTGCTGGCTCACTGTGATGTCTTATGGTTTTTAGCATGCATGAATACAGCTCCAAGAACTCGCTTGCAGGGTGCACTTGCTCTTTGTCATCTAGCACAGACCTGCCGTGTCTGGCAGTAACATGGGAACAATACTTTATATCACAATTTCCAAATAGCATTCCTCATTATAAATGCAGAGCTCTTTTGAAGGCAAACAAAACATTTGGCACCAAGAATTTTTACTGACAATGTCCTTAAGGAATTCAGTCTCAAAACCACAGCAATTCTCTGCCTTTTCATTCCTGTCTGCTCAATGCTTAGAAAAAGAGTCATTCTGGACACATTTCTTCTCTTCAGGTTATAGGTCTCTGTGATGTCTCATGGCAGCTTTACCAAAGGTCAGTTATGTTCTGACCTGTGGGCAACTGGGAAGGAGAACCTTCAGGCATCATCTCTGTTCAAGTCTCACAAACAGTGCTGGCAAAGTGGGTTTCCAGTGCTGAGCTGGCCAATGCAACTTCTAGTGCAGAGGCCACGAGGAATTCTGGGGCAGAACAAGATGACTAAGAGAACCTTGGCTTAACTGGCTCGTGGCTTCACAGCACAATGTGCTGGCACCAAACTCAAGCTCAAGTCTGCACCTTCAGCTGACCCTGTTAGCCAGTACTTGAACTATCTGAATAGTCATCTTATGAAGAAAAGCAGGTCTCTGGTCAGACTGCATTCTAGTTCCAGTGTCAGCTCTGCAGTCGGAATATTTCTATTGAAAATGAAGCAATTTACCAAAAGCCAAAGAAGGAGCCTTTAATAAAACAGGCAACAATTTCTTGCTTCTTGACCTATCCTCCATCTTTTAGACAAACTGTATTGTAAGCAGAGTATTTACTCTACAGTTCCCTTGTCATTATTGATAATAAAATAGCAATTATAGCAATTACAAGACAGTTCCTCTCTGATCATAAATACACTTTTGGATCATTCCTGAGAACTCAGCAACTCCAAAAGTGACTACTACTACTAATATGTAAATTACCATGCAAGATTTCAGGCTTTTTTCCAGGGGTCCTCCTAGGCTCTAGTCATAAGTTCCTGTGATAAAGTGCAGCCTGCAACTCTATTTTTGTCTAACTTTTGCTCAGAAAATGGAATTCGGGCAGGAGGCTGAGGTATGTCTGCACTGTATGAAAGAATGGCAAAGAAAGATTCACCAGGGAAACAAAGTCCAAGCCTGACTGGACAACCACTGAAAGGTTCATGTATTTCAGGCTGGAGAGAAACCTTCTACAGAAAAACCAGCAAGGATGCTGGAGTCTTTAATTCACAATCCAGTCCCCAAGGGTTCTCAGGCATGACAGCAAAAATTTATAGTGGCTGCTCTGACAAACTAACAGGACTGTCTGTCATGCTTGTAAAATGATCCAAGCTAAGGCCTGTGGGAAAAATCTAGCTGCATTTTTAAAAGGAAGTGCTGGTAACTCAAGATTTCAGTGGTAGGCATTCTACTCGTCTAGATTTACATTTTACTTCATGACCTTCACCTCTCAGAGACGCTGCAGCAACATGTTGCATGTTTCAGGAGCAGCTGGGAAACCTGGACCGATGACCACGTTGTGAACAAAGGGAGCCAGGCGTTACGAGAGCCAGCAGAGAGGGCTGGATTCTCAAAACTGAGCAGCAGTGAGCAGGAAGGCAGGAAGCACAAATGGAAAAGAATTAAAACAGGACTCAGCTCGCCTAAAATTAGAGGAAGCTAGGTTCATAGGGAACACACTCCTTCCAGGAATACACAACCATTTCACCTGAAATTGCCTTACGGGAAGGAGGGAAAGCAGATAGTTCTACCAGCCCTGTTCTTCCCACAGCTCCAGCCATGTTATTACAACTGAACATGCCTAGAAACTGTCTCTATTTGCTATTCCCTTCTCTTCACGGAAAGGAACCAGCTGGCCTTCACTCATACTTCTGCTTCACCTACAGCACAAAAACATTTCTCACCTGCATCACATACATGCTGGAAGAGAAACATGGTGGGGTGGAAACACCATTTAGTGTGACCTTCCACCAAAGAAGAAGCTGAAAGATATTCCTTGCAGACAGAGCTGACTGGAGACCACAAACTGCTAGAAGAAACTACATGACAGGAGCTAGAAACTGCTAGAAAGAACTTCTATGTCAAAAGGTTAAAGTCATATTTAACTTCATTTCAGATAAATCTGAAAAAAATAATGATGTAATTAAACACAAGGGACAGGCAGGGCAAGGGAAGTTGTTTGGGCATAGCCTTCATTCTGCCTATTACAGGATGGGAAATCACCAGCCAAACCACCATGGACTCACTGGAAGCAGGGGGATAACACTGCAAAAGTTCTTAAACTCACCTCGTGAGAGTTGGTTCCATGGGCCACTCTGGTTTTACAAACTGGGTAAATAAAAAAAACAACAATGCAACACTGAAACAGGACACAAGAAACCCTTATAAATCAGTTCCCACCCACATGTGCAAGCACTGGAGTTCACCAGACCAAGACATTGAGACTTTGGGGGTTGTTGGAAAAGTCAAAATGTCAGGCAAGAGGACAGGAAGCTATGAAAGGCAGATGACCTGCACTAGAGTCCAAAATAAGTTGCTAACTTGAAATTTTGGAAGGTGGTATATGATGTCTCACAGACATATGCTCTGGAGAGCAGGAGCATGTATTTTTTTTAAAAAAAAAGAGAGATAGGAGACAAAAAAAGCACTCACACAATACCATGTTATATTGATTTTCAATGTTATTTTTTAATTTCATCCTCGTTTAGCAGTGTTGATTCAGGCCTTCTGAATATATGGACTATGCAGCTGACTACCGAGCACTAGCCAACCTGTACCGAGAAGACAACGTGCATGGGCAAGGAAGGGAGGTCAAAGCCATTCCCTGAGCTTTAAATTACTGCTTCACAATCTAGCTTCAGGAAACCTGCCTCATTTGGGAGAGCAATGGCAGAGATGGAAAAACATGCTTTTTTCCATGACTTTACCTCTTAACTTTATAAATGAAGCAAACAGCAAGGGAATAAACACTGACTAAGCAATTCTGCTCACTTTATACTGCAAGGAATCAAATAAAGGAACGAATTTGAGCACAAGCTCCCCAACGAAACTTGCTAAAAAGCACAAACAGTTCCTAGCGACTGTTTGAGGCTGTGGGCCCCTGCAGTCTGCTATCGGTGGTAATTTTTACACTCTTTCTTCTACTCTCTAAGGTTATCTTGCAGCCTGGACTAGGGAAAGGCAGGTATGGGTGAAAAAAGGGGGCAATCAGCAAGGCAGTGATTTTCTCAAGAAAAATAATGAATGCAGCTGGCTGGAGAAACATCTTTCACAAGTTCAGGGCAAGAGGCTAACTTTGTTAGAACTATTAGCATTTCCCGGGAACGCGTGTTTACTGTAGCGAAGTGTTTAAAGTAAAGAACATGAATAAAACGCAAACTAAAAGCAGATAGGGATGTGGTTGGTTCCACATTCCAAGCAGACTGCTTCAGAGCATTTGTTTCAGGAAGGTTTCAACATCCCTGGCACTTTGGCAATGAAACCCTCACTCCTACAGTGTTGGCTACGTCTTGGCGGGTGCACGTGCAATATTCAGAACCTACTAGAAGCACCAAGGAAAAGCCCATGTACATACTGAAAGGGAATGCCAGTCCATTCTTCTCTATGAGCTGCAAGGTATCTTCTCCACAGGCACTTGTCAGCTCCATAAAGGGTGGTGAACAGATCCTCTCATCTGCAAGACAAAAAAAAAGACTCAAATGGAGATGAGGGGTTTAGCTTCTCAGCTGCATTGTTACCACCTCTCTCCACACTAACTGCTTCTTGATAGTCAACTTTACTTTAACAGTTGATATTAAAGCACTAGAAAGATTTTCATCCAGGCCTGAATTTGGGTTTCTGGAAACATTTCAGAAAAAGAAAGGCCCAATTTTCAGATAATCTAAATGGAAATATAAAGCCCATATTTTCAAAGTTAGGCAGCAAAACCCATCCCCTGCTTAGGAATATGTAGCTGCATGAGACTCAGCCAGTGAAGTGAAAAGCAATTGGGATCTTGGCTCTTAACATTATGCCTTCAAGCATAATTTTTCGAAACCATTTTAAAAAAACCTGAATGGCCAGCAAGGGTGGCTGGAGTAGGCAATCTCACAAAGCCATCATTACTGTAGGACCCCTCGGGTGGCAGATTCCAGTGTGGATTTACTTCAGCCAAGGTGCCAGCCACGTAATACATCCCACTGTCCACTGGGACCTCCCTGCCATGAAAGCAGTGTTCATCTGGTCTGGCAAAGGCAGTCAGAGCACCACTAAGACTACCTTGGCAGGTTTGGTTAAGGAGAAAAACCATGGCAAACCACAGTAAAATTTAACAGAGTAGGTCTGCTCCAGGGTGTTTCTTCTGATGTTGTGCTTGTTCACATGAGGTTGCAGGAAGGCTGGAGTCAAACCCCAGCCCTTAGTGACTCAATAGCTTGATTTGCTCTAGGATTCATATCCTGTTCACTGTAGGAGAACTCTGATTCCTCCAGGAATGCAGCAGGAAAGGGGGAAAGCACTGTAGGACTTTCCTACTTGAGCTCCATCGCTCAAGAGGGCTGAGTTGCAGTTTCAAGCGCAAAGAGAACCTTGGCTTCAGCCATGGCTCTGGGACAGGTTAGCAGACCCAAAGACTTTCAGACAAAAGCTGTGCACGCATTGACAAAGTCAAAGCAAGAACATCACCCAAGTAAGAGCAACTATCCAACTCCTCAGCAAGTACAGTCTTAAAAGTACTGCCTCCATGGAGCTATGGCCAGGTTAACTTTGGAGTCACAAATGAGTAATAACTCCAGTTAGCTGTGCAGCACTGAACTGCAATTTGGAATAGGTCTGCCTAAACTCACTTCCAAGACTTATTTCAAGAGAAACAGCGTGACACCTTCCTCCAAGAAGCACCTAGAGACCAGCACAAATGATAGGAGCAACTGTATCTGGCAAACTCAAGTCACAGGTTTATATCAACCAGCAACTTTTCTTGAAAATAAGGAAAACGTGATTATTACTACCATCCACATCTATCCCAACGAGCACAGAGAATCCAAACCGGTGGAGGTTACGCTGTGCAGATGGTGCAGGGACTGGAAAGTACATATAAACTAAAACCCTAGCAAAACTAACTGGGTACGCTGGGAGTCAGAAACCACTTTATAAGCATTGTTTAGATTAATGCTTTTCACTTCATTACAATTATACATTTATGCATGTTTCCTCACACAGCACAGAAAACTGAATCACTGAAAATAACAGAGAAGCAAAACTTTCTATATTTTGGTATACATATCTGAATTCATGCCTCAGTGCTCCAAGAATATCTGAGAACTCTGGCCATTAGCAATACTGTTGCTACAAGTCATTTTCTGCGAAAAGAAAAGGCTATTTTCATACACCCTAAAAGAAGCAGAAAGATTGATGCTTTGAGGTCAACCTCTACAAAGCTAAACAAGACAGCCCAGACTTCAAAGCTTTCGGTTCACTGCTATGAAAACAGAAAGCAGCATCCAAAAGTGACAGGTACTGTAGTATTTACAAGCCTTTGCCAGAGCGAAAGTTCCTTAGTTGGATGAATTTAAGGAATGAGATTTAGTTTACAGATACTTGGGAACAACTTTGGCTTGGCAGCCCTCCCACCCATATGCTGAAGGCTCACAAATAACTTTGCCTTCAGGGTGCAGACCAGAGGGACGTATGGTTCCATCTCACTTCCCTCCGTTTCTCTCCCATGCAAACAGGAACGGGAGACAGGGAGGATTCAGCGTTCCTGCCGATTACATGACACTTGCATGGGGAGATGAAGGAAGGGGCAAACAGTAATTTCTTTGACTTTGTACTTAGAAAAGACCACCTGGATCAACAAAAAGTAGCAGAGAGAAGACTCTTAGCATCTCAAAGTGCTCCTGCTGACTTTGCACAGAACTGGCATTTTCTCCACCAAGAAGGCAGTTTTAGCCCACTGAAGCCTCTAACACAGACCATTAATTCACAGCCAGACCTGAGGACAAACAAACAGAAGATTTTATTACAGCCTACAACTAGAAAGCTGCTGCTCTGAGTTTAATTGCACACACTGCAATTCTGAAGGTAGGTTTTAAAAAAATCTACCAGCTGCCAGCGATGATCCTCTCCTCCTTCCAAGGGTGGCAAACACATGCTGGAGCTTCCTTTCATCACCAAGCTCCTGCTACCAGAGTGACAGTAGTCTCAGTACATCTCCTCTGCACTGAGGTCCAGAACAGACCTAATTCAGTGACTGAGGGTCAATCTCAGTATTGTTTTACATCGGCACGGAACTACACCACGCAATCCATGAAGTGCAAACAAACACCCAGTGGTACATTGAACCCTCCCCTCTTCTGCCAAGGTAAACTGCTTTAGAAGGATCTTATTGAGCTGTGGTCAGGCACCGGACCCTTGGCCTTCACCAGTCACCATGGAAAACCATTGTCAAACAGGACAGCAATAAATATACAAACAAATAAACAAAACAGTCTAGAGGTGAGAACGGGCAACATGAGTCTGGCCCCACTACTGACACTACAGCCTAATCCTCCAGTCTAAAACCAAAGAATATTCTCACTTGCATTAGAGAGCCATAGAGTGGATGAAGCACTTCTATAAAAGCAGTCTGAGAACTATTAAAATATGAGTCCACAGCCTCCCATGGAGTTGAATTAGCTGTGCATCACTAGCAGAAGTGACTGTATGTGTGTCAGGACACAGAGGTGATATAACCCAGACCCCATGCAAGGAGCTGATGCTGCCACTCCTTCTACCATCAGGACTCAGCTCTGAGCTGTACAATGGGATGCCACTGACGGGAAGAGGCTTCTTTTAAAACAGCAAGTTTGGAAAAGACTCTGCCTCATCTTCCATCTTTGCCTATGTAGAAGTCCCCTTAGTTCCCAAAAGATCATTACAAACACAATTTCTATGCTTTCCACTTTGGATCCGAAATGAAAACTCAGACACTTCTACCCTCCTTTAGGGTACATACATTGAATCACACAATAAACAGATAACCATAATTATTAACCCTATCTTCATGCAGCCTTTAGTGAACCTAAGATATCAGCAGAAAAAATCTCTCCATAAGTCAAAGGACTGCTGTGATTCAAGAGGTTGTACATTTTTATAGGGCACACTTAGACAGTGGTATTTCTTTCTTTTTCTAAGTGCCTGACAGTCTCTCAGAGACCTGCCTTTGAAATATATCCAGGACTCCAGGTGGACCATGTCAGGTCCAGAACTGCCAACTTAACAGCAAGAAAGAAAGATTCTTCAGATCAGGAGAGGGTTCAGCTCTCACTTCAGACAAGTACCAAAAATATCTGTAACATTTTTGTTATTAGAAACAACACATGATAATTAAATTTAAAATTCAACATGCTGTCAGTGTGTTCCTCCCCCGTCTTTGTCCTCGTTTTTATTGTATGCCTTGGCACAAACTTTGTGGTGTCTGCTTTCTATATTTTCCTTAAATTACTCTCTTTTTAACACAAGAATATCTGATATCATAGGAAGCTCACTGTCTCCTTTTTTTACTTTCTGCGTTTTTTCTCAGCACCATCCCCATTTCTTCTCAATGTCAGTCTTTTCTGTTCTTCCACTGCTACCTACACTTTATACCTCCATCCCCTTTGAATGGAGATCACGGCTGGGATCACTTGCATTGCAAACGCCAGGGGAGCATTTGCAGTGGGACCTCAGAAGACAGGAGGGAAGATGGCACTGACGGGTTGTGGCAGCAATCCTCTGCACAGCGGCGAGGCACTCAGCTCTGGCACCTCTTGCTCCAGGGTGAGCTTTCTCAGAGCACTGCCCCATTCCCATGGAGAAACAACATTATTATGGAGGTGGAAAACATGACTCGTGAAGGCTGGTTTACAGGATGAGTAACAGCTAACCAGCAAGAAGGAGGTGAAAGAGTACTCAAACTAGGGTGTTGGTGCCAAGGAGGGGATTATTCTGGATAAAGTTCAACAATAGTGACAGGAGCAATGGGATGTGAAGATGGGGAAGATACAGACTAAATACTCGCTGGGGAAAAAACATTTTCTGGCAATGAAAATTGGTAGAAATCTTCAAGCTTGTGACTTGCTTTAGTAAGAGATGTTGAGCATCTACCCACGGCCCATGCACCACCGGTGGCCCGCAGACAGACTGCCAAACAGTAACAGGATACCCAAACCTCCAAAGGGAAGAAGGGATGAGAAACTCAACACTGAATACACGTTCCCATTCAGCAGGTAGGCAGAATAGATAGAGGAAAATAAGAGTAATACATGGCTGTTCCCAGTTGAACCTATTCTTACATGATAGTAAATGGAAACCACTGTGACAGAGCTGTACAAGACAGTCCCTGGGTGGTTTTCGATGAGGATAGATGGTCCTTGCACTAGAAAATGTTGAGAAGTACTGACACAGAGGACAGCTGTGGACCACTGGGGGGGGGGGAAATAAACCACAAGAAGATAAGAACCGTAAAATAGTTTTCTATTCAGATTTCTTTGGTCCTTATGATTTTGGAGAGGTAAGACAACAAATAATAAATTGCAAATCTAATGCTCTGCATTCATAGATTGGCAAACTGCATTTCCTTGTCTTCAGAAAAGGAGTTCAAAAAGAGAGTTCATGGTCATCTGTGAGGATAGCTCAAAACCTGTGGCTAGGCAAAAAAAGCCCATGAGGAGGCCACGGCCTATTAAACTTCAGATTTACAGTCTCAACATGTCTCCCTACCTCATAACTCACCTAATCTAATTCACTACCTAATCTAAGATTACGAAGCAGAGCAGACAGGCTGAAGAACTAGTGTTGATTCCTAGCACCACCAACCTCTTGCCATGAGACCCATGACCCAGTCATCAAACATGTCCTATCTCTGGGTTCTCATTTGCAAAGTGTGAAGAAGGCTTCACCACCCCTTGGCGAGGGGATCTTTATGGAGATAGTTTAAGGAGTTTCAGGAATAAGACTTTTTGATGCTTCCGGGGTCATCACAACTGAACAAACTACTTGTTTAAAGCTTCAATCTGAGCACCAGCAACCAAAATCCTGAGAGTGTTACCAGAAAAGCATAAAACAACAGGTGTTTACTCAAGAATATCCTACCTTTTGACCAGGCTCAGTATTGTCTAATTAGCAGCATCTTCTTCTCTGTTTACACATGGAAAGTAAGAGGAGCACTAAATGAGGGGCATGCTGAGGAGAAGGGAAAGGTAGAAGAAGTTGGTGCAGTGAATTCCTGAAACAGGTGGAAGGAGGATGCAGTTTGTCAAAGGAGCACAAGAGGAGGCCTGGAGTCCCCCTGGGTGTGCAACAGATTTGGTCCAAAGCACATGAGTGTGTGATCCTCTAATTCTGCTTAGCAATTACAAATGGAGCACAGCTTGTGCCTGAGTTGCTCTCTGTGGCTGGAAAGGCCACCAGGATTATTTCTGGAGAAACAGGGTGCATGACCTCCATATCACACAATGCTCTACACAGAGAAATGACAAAGCTGCTCCTGAAAAGTGCTGGTCTCTGCTGTAAAAACCCTTAAGATAAGGAGAAAAACATCCGTGTCAAAATCAGGACTGGCTCAGGTCAGTCATCATCCAATGCTCATGGAACAAATGTTAAGCCTTAGGCTATCTGAAAGATTTACAGCAGACCATATCAAACTCTAAACTTCCTAATTTGTTGAGAAAAGCCACTCTTTAATAGCATAGTTGGCTCTGTGATTTGAAAACGCTTAAGCCTCTTTAAAAATAAATATATTTTCAGTAAACTGGGCTTCACTGTAGCTTCCACCAGCTTGCACTGCTGCACTCTGCTCCTGGGGGGATAGAGAGGATGCACAGTCAGGGCAATGTTTTTTTCTGCTAATACAATAAGGGAAGGAAATCTGAACTTCCAGCTCACCCCTGCCTCCTCCTAAGTTCATTTTCAACCTAAAAACCAACCAACCACACAGAGGAGCTGTCAGGTTCTTTTTTTAGCATGCAGCAGAGCCTTATCTTTAAGGTATCTTAAATTAAATCACAACATGACCGGGTTTTTTTCCCCCTTCAGAATCCCTTTAATCACTGTAAATTTATCACAGCTTTGGACTGTCTCTTCTACTAAGGTCAAAAGTTGGTAGATCAAGGATTCAGCCAAGCTAAGCCAACCCATAACTTCTCAGCAGCCCAATCTCTATCACCTGAAAGAACCTCTTCCTTGCTCCTTCTCGAGTAGATAATTTTTCAGTTGAAGCTTCACAAACCCCACAACTTTATTCATAAAGCCCACAACTTTACAGAGTGTTCAATCAGGTTTATTTTAGCACTTCTTAGCTGTCTTAAAAATACTCTAAAGTTATTTTCCATTCCCCTCAGACATGTGAGTGCATGAGGAATATTGGCAGAACAGATTTAGTTCAAATGTATGTCCATCTGTATTCATCACTGAAAAATCAATGCGTATTTGAATACCTGTGTGTTTGCATCTTACTCTTAAGCCTGTGGGGGGAAAATTCCAGTTCTCATGACAAAGCAGCTGTATTTGGGGAGTATTTGGCAGCACATTCCAAAGACACAAGAGGGCAGAACAGACTCAGCTTTGAGGGCATGTTTTTTACCTTACCCTAACTTGACATACAAGGAATTGCACACTGAATATCTATGTTAAATGGAACATCTGCAGAGCAACAGTCCTGATTTCTAATAAAGAAGTGATTTTGAAGTGCCTGGGCAGGAAGTGAGGAAATCTCAGAATTGAATAAATATAAGAAACTATTTAAAAAATTCCCAGTAACTTGCCATTTCCATACAATTTAAAAGTGCTAATTACAGGTTTTGAACATGATGAATTCAGCTTAGATTGAAGAGAAATGATAAAAAATAAAGAAGAAATACAGGTAAAAG
Source organism: Tringa solitaria (assembly GCA_026413425.1). Lineage (NCBI taxonomy): Eukaryota > Metazoa > Chordata > Aves > Charadriiformes > Scolopacidae > Tringa > Tringa solitaria. Next base: position 6,092,130 of record JAOXJM010000041.1, read on the forward strand.
TCAAAGTAAAGCCAACCTGATGGAGTTTTTTCCCCAGCTGAACTCTTCTTCAGAGAGAACCATTTCACAAAGCTATGTGCTGTCCCTTACCTTTTAAATCTAGACCTTCATCTCAGGCCCACTTTCCTCAGTGAGCAGGATGCTCCCTTCTGATTTATGAGAAAGAAATTCAACTCATCTCTTGGGTGTTCAGGCTGAAAGAAACAGGTTTTGCAAACAAACACTATTGAGCTTACTCGTGGTGATGGAGCCTCACGGGTACCTGGCAGTAGAGGAGTACAGCTACAGACATGCCTTCAGTTAAAACGGACCTGTGGTGAAACACCTTCATTGACACAGCCCAATACAGCAAGCTCATGGCAATGTAACCAGTTAGAGGTGAAAGATTATCTCATTCAAGAGACAGAGTAAAGGCTGTGAGATGTGTGTTCACCATCAAATAGCCTCACTTTTCAGTAGGTAAGAGCAGTCACCCACCACCTTGCACGTGCAAGGGACAGGACGCTGTGCAGTTGAATTTCAAAAAAGCCAAGCACAACTCCAATTATTAAAACACATGACTTTGGGTGTTTGAAAAATCCAGTATTTTGGCTGTTTATATACTTATTATACACAAAAACTAAAGCCTACCTCCTGCAGTTTGACAGGATTACCCAAGAGACTGGACTATCTAGCAACTTCAATTCATCCTCTTCCACTGTCATTCAGGTTTCTCAGTGGCCTCACAAGCAACGCCTCTTAAGGAGACACTCTGTCACATCTGACCACGTGAAAAAGGAGGCAAGTGGACTAACCTTCCAGGAGAAGGAAATAAACCTTCTGGTGCTTCTTAGTCTTGTGTAAAGAAGAATGCTAGGCAAAACATTCTTCTAAGTAATGATGAAAGGTGGAGAAAACCTGCTGGAACAGCTTTTATTGAAACGGTAGCACTTATTCCTTAGAGCACTGAAGCTGTATCAAAACTTGGGGAATCATTTTACAGGCTGGAGTGTTTCCAACGTTACAGAAAAAATGAAAGCAATTTTCCTCATCAAGGAAAAAAATGAAAGGGATAGTTTGGCAAGCTCGGAGATGACTTTATTTGCATTTTTACCCCAATAATGTTCCATTCAGAACATTACTGCATTGAAAGTATGGATATCTGTGAAAGCTCAAAGGCATTTCCAGAAGAGAGACAATGCAAAATCTGGCCTGCATGACTGCTCTATATTAAAATGCAAACGTCAGGTTCTGTGTGAATACCTGAACTCTGATTAAAGCCAACTCAACTGTCTCTAAACAGTAATTTCTATCTGCTGTTTCATGTGCTTACTCATATATGTTAGGTACAGGAATGATGTTAGCATTCCCATTCTGAAGCAACAGAAGTCTCTGATTTTAGTACTCCTACCAACATGGACTACCCTAGTATGCAAAATGATAAAGGAGTCTCAGAACCAAAGTCAGTGTCCAAATACAACTCTTTCCTCTGAAATACAAAAGGTATCTTTTGTATTTCAATGGAAATGCAGCTTATCTCATGCTTCCTCTCCCAAATACTAAGCTAAGAAACTATTTAGACTAGTACAGAAGAATTTCCAAGCTGAATTCCCATTTACAAACTGCACACCTCCAGAATAGGAGCTGGTGGGATGCTGATTTGCATCCTCCTCGCCTAGATGGTGGATGAGAACAACAAACAGTGGTGTGTACTCCGCTGTATAAATACACACAGCTTGAAAATGGCCAGGGAGCACAGGATTTGATGCAAATACATTGTTATACGCTATGTGTTAAGAGCTTGAAGGAAATATATAAGCACTAGGGCCCTCATGTGCTTGGAGAGATAGTGTAGCACCAAGGTTCCTCATAACCAACTAAGGCACATGAGAAATTCACAGCAGAGAGAGCAGCAGTTTGCTCCATGCAGCAGGATGCTAATCGTACTCAGGAATTTAAGGTGAGGCTTGAGGGCCCAGTACTGAACTTCTTACTGATTTTATTTGCATGTAACCCTACTGATTTAAGTGAGTTACTTCTTTTTGGATGAAGAATCGGTCTCTCCGTGTCTTATACAGAGTACCTTGTCTAATAAAAACCACCAGTGAATATATTTACTGCAGGGGGCAAGATACCCAGAAGAGTAGAGTCCACTGAAGCTCTTTACAGCTCTAATCTAAGAGGGTTGATGGCCCTTAACCAGATCAGTTTAATGAGCTTTTGGAAGCTAAATCCTGGGAGAGACTAAACAATGCATGTCCCACGCTTTCAGTAAATACCACTTCCAATCTATACATGCTGGGTCAGAGGCAAAGCAGCAGCCCACAAGGAGTGGGAAATAGCAACCAAACACCCTCTGAGGTAGAGAGGCATCTCAGGGACACACTGGATGGGGCTCTGACAGCATCAGCCGATGCCCAGACCAAGCCTCTGCAGCACAGCAGGACTCCTGCAGCAGCTGTGCCCCAGCTCGAGCCAGGGAGGAACAGAGCTTTGGGTTCCTTTTCCAGAGCATGCCACCGATGACAGGCGAAATGTGAATAACTACCTGCCTTTTATTACTTTACTGACTCACATGTACGTGAGCACTAAGTGAAGTGGAAGAGATTACACGCAGGTCTATGAAACACAGCAAGATCTTGGGCTAACACTGAGTAACAGCAGAGGCACATCGCTGCCGCTGCAGGGCTGACAGCAAGCCCTGTGGCTGAGCATCTCCAGTCAGCTACGTCGTGGGTCCACCTCTGTAACTGCAAAACACTGGTTCTGGCCTTGGAAGATTCTGCTCTGCACTCCTTTGCGATGGCTTAACTGCTGCCCACTACAGGGACTGGGGCGATTTGATGATTTTTTTTTTTAACTGGGGTGGATAGAGCCTGCTCTGAAAATAAGAAGAAATAACTTCTGAGACAAACAAGCTATGTGCATTTTAAACTCCAGAAAGAAAAAAAAGCAAAGACTTATCTACGTGGGAAAGCTTTGTCAGTGTATGTTTTCCTGTTATAATTATGTTAGTATAACTATAGCAAAGGAATGCACACACACCACTTCGTTTACATTGGATTAGTTTCTTCCGTTAAAAAGTCTTCAGACAGGCCTGTACATTTTTCTTCCTAAACAAGTGCAAAATACTCTGGATAGATATTGCAGGGAACAGTATTCCCACACAAGATCCCAGACAATCAAAACACTGTGAAACACCTGTGAGAAGCTACGGAGAGGCAAGGACTAACAATCCTTACCCACGGCCCCGCAGCCGTGTTGTTTTAGGGAGCTGACACTATTTCCATGCTGCTGATGGGCTGCAAGGAGGAAATCCTGTGCACCAGGATTCTGGCTGGCACCATGAAGAAAAGGTAGTGGCGGCTGAATTGGAAGAGGCGTGTGTCCAAGCTTGGTATTTCTGTGGATATCATCTGCTAGGAAGGCAGCCTTTTAGCAGTATCCAGAACATAGTGGTTTCTATTTATATTTTCTCTTGCGCTGTAAGGCTGGGTCTTTGGCTCCATCTTTGGTGCAATCAATGCCTCAGTCCCTGGTTTGATGGTGGGCATGTCAAGCAGCTAGCAGCAGCCAGAAGCCTCTTATTTCCTGAAAATCTCAATACTTCAAAGCAGCAAGTCCAGCATTTTCACTCCTCTAATAACACTGGGGCAGAAGGGAGATGGCAAGCTTTTGCAATCACCTTTTTTCCCGTTACCTGGGTGGCTGGTTTCTTTTTACATTTCTCCTCGTTAATCTAACAAATTGGAAGTTGTAAAGAAACATCTTACATTTACTAGTCTTCTCAATGAAGAATATATGAAAAAGCCAAGTAATACCTCAAGAGGAAGAAGCCTCAAACATCATGAAGGAACTGAAGAAAATTGAGCTAAAACATAGTGGCAGATTTGATCATTAAGACAACGGGTGCTGAGTGGGTGCAGGGAGCTGAGTAGGCAGCCCTTCCAACTCCTGTCAACTGTCCACAATTCCCCAGATGTACTGCACCTACGCCAAGAAACACAGGGGACACAGGCTCCTAGAAGGCCAGACTGTATCATATCTACCCCTCAGGTAGCCAACACAAAGGGGGCTGGGAGCCCTAGAGTTTGCAAGGAAATAACAAGGGTTTCCCCTTTCACAACAGCCAGTGACAGGAGGCCTGACAGTGACCGAGAGGTGGACCCTCTGGAAGATGCCTTGAGCCACACGGATACATCCATTTAGGAAACACCACCATACTCTGTGGCTCAGAGTATCTGATAGTGAAGAAGAAAGTTTCCAGTTTTCACCAGATCCTTTCCCAAAGGAAGAGGAACATCCCATGTTTTCAGGAAATACGCTTCTTGGAGAAGTTAATAGCTGTAAAAACTTAGAGTACTTCATTTGCACCTGCTGACTATTTTCCAACCCACTTTTTGGTGGGTGACAATGCTGCAAAAGTATGTTGAAATCTTATGCTCTACATACGATATGCCCTGCACAAAAGAACTGAAAAGTTACTAACAGGATAAGTAAAATCACAGGCTAAGCTCTAATCTTAATTATGTTGTAATCAAAGAAGCATTAAAGACTACTCAGTCAGAAGAATGCTGGGTTCATACCATACCAGTTGTAGCATCTGTGTAGGTGGATTAGAAAGTTATGGAAAGAGCTAAATTCTTGGCTAATTTTCAAGGAGAGAAACATTGCTAAGCTCAACAAGCTAGACAGCTCTCAGCATGACCCATCATGGTTTGTATAAAACATCTTTGATTTAGTAGACATGCTATTTCCTTTCCGTCTGATCTATTTAATGATCTTTTTCCAGGCTTTAGGAATCTGGGTACTCATTTTCTTTTGGACAGACTGAAAATGCACTAACAAAGTCGGGGCAACAGAAAACATTCAAAGACACAGCATTTCCAAAATGAGGAATGTATCTGTAGGTCTGGGAAAGCTAAATACTTCAAGGGCAATTAGCAGATTTCTGAGACATGTGGTAATGTCTTTCAGTTAAAACTTTACTAATCTGCTTCCTAGTAGATGAAAAGAATTAGCTTATATTTGCAGCAATTGAAAAAAAAAACCAACACAAAATAAATACTAAGATTAAACTTTTCAACTAGCTAAAATGAAGACAAAAGAATGCTCACAGAAAATCCAGGCTTCTGTCACTGATGTCCATTTCATTTATACAAACTTTTTCAAACACACAAAGTTTCACATGCATCAAATATTCTTCCAGCATCCCTGGGCTATCCAATGGGGCTTTCCTTTTACTGCCAGGGAAACTGAAGCAGACCCTCAGTGACCTGATCAAAGCACTGATGGGCTTCAGCAGAGGGCTCCAGCTCAGGTTGTACCAGCAGCTCTCCCAAGCTCTCAGACAGCACTCCTCATTTGGAGATCTTTCCATTTTTACAAGGCAGGGCTTGTCACCGCTCCATTTTACAGACAGTGAAAACAAGAGAGAAAACCTTAGGAGGACTCAAGAGAGAGCATGCAGACAAGGGTGGAAAACCTTATCTTTTGTGCCTGACTCCGTCCGGACCAAGAACTTACCAGTTCCTGGGTCTGTCCCAAGTCACCAGCCACTTGCAATGCAACAGCTGAACGATGTTTGTTGAGGCATTTAAATATAGAGAAAGGAAACAAATACTGAAGTAAAAAAGTGCAGCGGCAAAGTTTATAAAACTATGACCAGCACATAGAGTATGAGCACTTCAGTTTATTCCAGGAATGTAGAATGTGATCCTAAATAATGCTAGGATTTTCGAAGATACATAACATAGACACATGGATCAAGCTTTATATGAGATTTCCTCATGTGTCTGGAAGCTCAAATCCTCATCCATTTGTTTGGTTTTAACTCTATGTCCTTGCATTGCTGTGATCACTAGAGATTGGTTTTTTGGCCTTTGTGCCCACGGATAATTTCATGTAGTTGTAACTGTGCCACCAGTACCACGTAAGTATCCAAGCATGCTCAGTTCTGTAGAGGCTCTCAAACACAAGGATCTGTACATCAGCACTCAAAGCACTTCAGCAACAAGCAGGACACGTGCCGTACAAATACATCAGTCCTCTGGGGCGGGGAGGCGACTCTTCCCGACTTGAACTCATATTTGGAAAAGATGTGATTATGCAAACACAAGACTTCTGAGACCATAGATTTGCCCTGACAAGAACATTTTAGCTTTCCTTCCTCTCCCTGCAGCATGCACCGGCGCCATTCCTCAGCAGAAACCCGAGTGGCACGTGTTAAATGTCAAAGCAGAGTACATACAGCTTCTCTGGGTAGTTTCTTCACATTACCAGAGAAAAGAGCAACAGAAGACATTAGGCCACTGCGGACGGGGTAGGGTAAAATTCAGCACAGTGCTAAGAGCGATGTACCTTCTGTCTCACAGGGAACGGCCCTCAAAACCTGCCCCCAGCAGCTTCTCTCGGAGATGCAACGTGGAGGAGGAGGATGCTGCTTCTCAGTGCTGCTGAACTCAGCTCAGCAAGAAGGGGAAAGCTCTCGGGAAGGAATGCTGTGTGTGCCAAACGAGGACAAGCGAGCACCCTACCGGGACACCAACCCGGGCAGTACCAGCGTTTGTTTTGTTCCAGTAAGTCTGACTATTAGTCACATTTATGCTCTGATGGCAGCGGCCAAACGCTGTAGTTAGACATATGAGACTTGTACTGGCAATTCCAAAAACTCATTCATCCTGTGCCAAAATACAACCAGTTGCCAGTTACAGAGGGGGATTCCCGCTCCAGGAGAAGGGGTGATATTGTGTTTCCAAAAACATAACCAGGAGTCAGAGGCAACACAGGACCTGAAACCTGGCAAGAATGTACCACGGTGCAGCCTGAGAACACAAATTGTCCTCTGGAAACCCTTAGTTTTAGCAGAACACGCGGAGGAAATGCCCTGAGTGCTCCTCACAAGGTCTCCGCAGGAAGAGGAATCGATTGTGCTGTTGAACTGAGAAAGTGGAAAAAAAATAGTATCTGTGTTCAGAACTAGAGAATCACAGCAGGTGCCGATATTTTCCAGTCTTCAGGCATGTAACATCAACATCTCAAGCTTACCCGTCAAGCGTATAATAATAGTCTCTTTAGGTTCCTAAGGAATTGTCTGTACAGCGTATAGCAGAGCACAAAGGCAGGAAACCGCTGGGAGATTTGGTGCTTTACTAAAAGCGGAAGCAGAGAACACGCCAAGTTTCTTGTGAAAAAAAAAAAAAAAAAAAAAAAGATGATCACACATTGGGTAACGCTGCAAAGGACACGGCTGCGATCCTGACGGTGGTTAGGCTATCACACCTTTTCAAAGTGCCAGGGAGCCACAACCAAGACGACAGGGTACCCGCAAAGAGCATGCGGCACTAAGCCTACCCCGCTCACACAAAAATCTGTCACTACTGCAGCTTGATTTTGCAGACCACTTTCATACTAGTACACACAGGAGGGAAGCATCCTGTCCACTTCGTTCATCTGAGAGCAACAGTTCGGGCTTCCTGGTAGGAACACGCAGTTATGAACAAAGAGGAGAGAGTTTAATAGGACTCGAACCCTGCTGCTCCTTCTAAATGAGAGATTGAGATTAATGAGAGATTAATACAGTCATTACTGGACTTCTGGGGCTGCCCCAACTAAATGCACCCTGTAGAACTAAACTCTTTCATTTCCTCCTGTTAGCCCTGTCTGGGGCACAAGGACACAGGCTTTACACTCCATCAGACTCACAGAAGGTAAGTATTAGCTCCAAGACTGACCAATGAGGGAACCACAAAACCAGAAAGGCCCCTTCCTTCCCAAGAAGCCCTTGTCATTCACCTCCATTCTTCTGGTGTGAGGCTGAGGAAGAAGGCAAGCACCCACCCACACAGCTCAGGAGAGGACAGGACACTTGTGACATTGCCATTTCCTTCAACCATAAGCTATCCATGACAGTACAGCAATTAGAGTGAGGATGTGCCACTGGAACAACCAGTGGGAACCCAGTGCAAGCACCTTCTGGAAGAGCTTGATCCTCTTGTGGTGTCAGGACTGACTCCCACTGCAAAGGAAAGCAGGGGTAGGCTGCTTCCCAGACAGATGCAACCTCCTGGCCACAGAAGACAAGCAAAGTGAGATCCTGAGCAGGATGGCACTGCCAAGGTTCTGCCAGCTAAAACAAAACAGAAGAGATGCCTAAGCCAGGGCATGCTCAGGGTACCCAGATGACAGCATCTTCTGAAACTGTAACTCTGCTACACTATGTGATTTATTCAGTTCATATTCTTTCCCCATAAGGCTGAGCTAGATACTGATTTGAATTTGCTTTTAAATCTGCAGGATGACCCTTGCTCTGTATACCATGAAACAGTAATTATGTTCATTTTGGCAATGGTTACTAGTCTGTTATCGAAATGAATACCCTGTCCTCAGTGCCTGTTTCTTAAGTCTGCCCAAGTAAGAGAGTATTCTATAAATATATCCCTGTCAGCTAGCCAATACACTCCCATTATTTTCCGTAATACTGGTGTACTTCTATAGCTCCTACCCTATAAATACTTTACAAGTCTATCTCAGACAAGAAGAAATTCATTTTCTGTATGCAAGGCAAATAGTAGAATAGATGTTCATGTAGCACAGTGAAAAATGAAGCATTGCAAACACATCATTGCCAACTGGGCAATTATCATTTCTTCACTTGGCGAGACTTTGAGAGTTAGGTATGAAGTTACCACCCTTTCCTCTCCCCTGTCGCTTTACCCTTCTAAGCAGGAAATCCCAGAGAAGTCTCAGAAGGATACACTGCTAAATGTGGGCTCTGAGAACCAACTTAAGATTTTTAAAGGGTTTTAATTTATTACAGGTCATGATCACTTCCACACGGCCCAGTACCCATGTTACTGCAGCTTCCCTCAAAAAATACCCATGGATTTTAATTTAATTTTGTTTTTAACCTTTGCAGCCCATTTCAAAAGTGCTTATGTTATGCAGCATGAATCTAATCATTACATTCTGCCTTATGTAAAGCTGCCAAAATCCAGGGTTAAACTGCAGTTAGCCAAATTTCAGACTGCTTCTTCAGGAGAACACAGCTCATGAGTGGTTCAAAAGCTGATCCCCAGCACAAGGTGGGGTCCTCATAGGCAACATCCCCCCTCAGCCAGCAGGTACAACCTGCAGGCACCAGTACCAACAGACAGAGCACTGGAACAGGCTGCCGAGAGAGGTCGTGGAGTCCCCTTCTCTGCAGATTTTCAAGACCCGCCTTGATGCAGTCCTGAGTGATGTGCTCTGGGCAATCCTGCTTTGGCAGGGGAGTTGGACCAGATGATCTCTAGAGGTCCCTTCCAACTCTGTCAAATCCATGAATCTGTGAAACAGCTTCAAAATAACTTCACATGCATGTCATTCCAGATACTCATCAGAGAAGACCAGAAAGATGTCAACTGGCTTTTTATTTCAATACACATCTGACTATAGCAAAACCATTAGGAGGAAAAGAGGGGATGGGATTTAAACACAGCACATGAACCAGCTTATGGGTTTCTAGTTTTTCTTATGCCCCTAGGCTTATCCTAGTCCACAAGGGAAAAGTGGTCTCTCTAAAATACCAAAAAGATTAATTTAACTGGGATCAGGAAGGTGGTTTTATTCCCCAGGATGAGGCTCATCTTTTGGATTCCAGGTTTATAGAGCCCTGTGATGTTTCCAAAGGATGCAAACTCAGATGCAAATTTGTAGTGATGAGGTATATATGTCCACACTCTCCTGTGGAAACTGTTCCCTAGTGTTCACTTTGCTTCTCTGTATTTTATTTTTCCTTCAGCTTCCCCACTTCCTTTTCTCCTGGGTCTTTGCCAGGGAGATCTTCAGCATTGCTTGCTCATTTGTTTTGCTTTTAGGTTTTTTTTTGGGCATCATGACGATGCATGATCATAATAGGACAAATCAGCAGAGAGAAAAGCTAGTGGCAGATGTCCAGGGAAGAGTACAAAACTACAGAAAGCTTACATGTCCACATCATACCCCCTTGCAGCAGCCATTGAGGGACTTTGTCAGGAAAGTAAAGGGTTTATCCATTCTCAATAGGTTTTTCTGTCATCAATCTAATTGCTTTTTCGAACCCACACAAATTGGCATTCACAACATCCTGTGGCACTGAGTTTAGGATAGCAAAAATTATTTTTTTTTTTAAGCTTACCACCTACTACTTTCATATTTACCAGAAGAAACAACACGTTGCTGTTCCCATTCATCATCAGCATGCTGCTCCTGATTCACACAGGCCCCCATTGTGCTCCCCTCTCAGCTGCTTCAAGAAGTTTTGAGTTCTGCATTTCAGTTCGATCAAATCCTTTGCCAGTGAAGCTACTGTACTGGGGATGAAGAAGAAAGGGTCTGGCTGCTGTAGTGAAGCATTTCAGTAACACAGTGCAAGTTTCTGTCAGAAAATCTTTGATTTTGCCTGCAAAGACTTAGGCTGAGTCTTTAGTAGAGACTCTTAACAGCACAGGCAACCAGATGATCTTGTATTTATTGCAGGAGACTTGGAGAAAAAAGAAATAAATCACACTCCTCTAAGCTTGCTTTGGGACTTGAGGCTACTTAGGTTGTATTTTAATGTACCAGGTTATTATGTAGCCCTCGTAAGGCTAGAACAGCCACTTTCTGAAAGAAAATGAGATATTTAGTTGGAAGAAGTTGGAGAAACGCCAGAGAATACTATGCTCCTAGATGCAAGTCTCATTTTGAAAAAACAATCTCCTACACAAAGTTCCTTCCTTTCATATTAAAGTGCACTAAACCAACAAGCCTAGTTATTAAGAAATAGAAACTGCTCTAAAACCATCATGAAATACTTAAAAGTTAGCTCTTTATTTAAATTTTCTTAGTTCAGAAGGGAACTCATTTCAGCAGAGTTATGATGAAGATGTGAAGCTGCACTTGTGCAGTTACAGAGCATTAAATGTATCACATTCCTTTTGTGTGATATAGAAAACGAATCAGAGGTCATCATCAAAGGGTTACTCTGTAATACCTGTGCAGTTAACTCAGGTTGTAAATCCTCCCACCCTTGTGCTCAGAAGAAGGGAGAAGATTTGTGCTCCAAAGAAGCACGCTAGGCCCAGCTCAGAATTTGGTAGTGCTGGTCAGACTCCGACTTTCATCCACAATTTTGTCAAGACGTGAATTTTCAAAGACTAGTATGCAGGTAGGCAGGGAACAGAGTGTGACGCCGGCAGGAAATCAGTTTGCTTAACACCTCCCACTGCCCAAATACACCACATACACCCCCAGCCCCACTCGCCTCAATTAAAATAAGAAATGCCATACTATATATGTTCTGCTCATCAATTCCTATTAAGAACATAGGCAATAACACATAGCTGGAAAGAAGCTTTAACTTGAGGTTAACTTTAAATCAAGAATCAAATTTTGTAGCTGCATTATTTTGTTGGTTTTTTTTTTTTTTTTTCATATTTGCTTTGTAACAGTAGATGTCTGGTTTGGGACTCAGCTTGAAGGGCTCAGGGTTCTGAACCCTGGAGAAATTCCATACAACGGTTTCGCTCTCCCCCCTCCCAGAAACGTGCTCAGTTGGTTACACAGGCATCCGTAGTCCACCGCAGCACAAAAGGAACCAGATCTGTAACTCCCTTCCATAGCCCATCTTCTTCCTTTTCCCTTGAAAAGGAGATGTAATTCAGAGGCTGCTATGATTCTGAGCTGACACATGCCCAGCAATGGAGCTATCTCATTACCGAGAAAAAGATACAGCCTGGCAGAAAAGCCTATTTCTCCTGCACCACTCAATGCTCATGGCTAGACCCAACCGTGGCACAGAAATAGCCCCTGCAATGCACCACACAGCACGCTCTGCACAGCCAGCACAGAGGGCTACTGCTGCTTTAGGCTTCGCCTGCTACGGCCGAGAGTAGCATTTCAGGATGCTGTAAGACTGAAAATCAAATCTCTGATCTTGGTATTCTCATCTGAATTAATAATTACATCAGAGGTGCTGGTTCTCAAGAGAGTTGTTGGCAGGATGATGGTGAGAATCTGGCCCCGTTATGGAAAACCCTTCAGTAGAGGCACCATTGTTCTGTACTGTAAAGGTCAGCACGGGTAAAAGACACTTCAGGAAGCCTTTAGGGCAGATCTGTCCCAATATTATCTTATCCAGCCATCAGCTAGAGATGTCTCAAATGGTAAATGCAATAGAAAAATAACAAATAAATCCTATTTTAGGAACAGCAGTTCTCTGGTCAATTCAGTTCACTGAAGTTTAGCTACAACTCTTCACAGACACATATATTAAGCTTAATTAAAAACCAAATATAGAGTCTGGTTTATTTGAACTACATTTGATGATATATCACCAGCCCACGAACTTTTCCTCCCCTACATCAAACTTTGACTTTAGCATATGTAATACTTCATTTTGTGCAAACAAGTCTTCCTACAGGATAAGGATCATTACATTAAATTATAATTAATTTTAATTACCATGTTATCTCAACTCTGGATATGTTGCCCAGCCCTAAAGATATGTTTTGTTTCAAACTACAAAGCCGTCTCTCTCTTCTGGACTGTTTTTAAAAGCCATGACATTTATTTAACCCTAATGACAATCAGTATAAAGGAGAAAGCTAAATCACATCACTGAAATGGTAAACACCAAGTTCCCAGCAGTGTTAATCTTTCTCTGATCCCTTCTTCCACGAGGCTGCTCCTTACAATCTGATCAAACTTGAAAGCCCAACAAGTACTTTTGGAGATTAGCTGGTGAAGCAGAAAAGAGTGTGAGTTAGGCTGGACAGCAAGTGTAAGAGAAGTGTTTCATTGTGCAAATTTCTTCACGCTCAATCCCCAGCTCTCTTTTTATTAAAGGTGTTTTATATTGCTTGAATGACAATCTGTATTGAATTTCCATAACCCCTCTTCTGTCAACAGTCAACAAAGGCCAGAACTGACAGAGGCCTTAATTTAACACTGACAAAGCAGAAGAAGATGGAGGAAGACACGTAGCCAGGGGTCCCACTAGGTCTCCTGTACCCTTTATATCACATAAAACACTTGAGTTTTTCTCTTAGCTTGAGGCAAATTGAATAGAGAAGGGCTCTACAGACAAGAATGGGGCACCATGATTTTGAAAATGTTGACAGATGAGGAGGGGAGAAAAAAGACACACTGCTTTAGGTTTTGGCTACTTTTGGGGACATTGGGATCTGAAGCCATGTATCTTCTCATTGTTCATTCTTGTCAGAGGTATCTGAGACAAGTACCACTGCCTGAATGACTAACAATCAAAAGACTAGGCATCAGACCCTGTGTGTAATATGGCGCTACAAAGTACAGATCTACTGCTGGTATGGAGTCTTCTCCAGGCTGAACAACCCCAGCTCTCTCAGCCTGTCTTCATATGAGAGCTGCTCCAGCCCTCTGATCATCCTTGTGGCCCTCCTCTGGGCCTGCTCCAACAGGTCCATGTCCTTCTTATGTTGGGGGTCCCAGAGCTGGGTACTGTACTCCAGATAGGCTCTCACCAGGGCAGAAGCACCTCACTTGACCTGCTGGCCACACTGCTTTTGATGCAGCCCAGGATACAGGTGGCTTTCTGGGCTGTGAGCACACATTGCCAGCTCATGTCCCGCTTTCCATCCACCAGTACCCTCAAGTCCTCCTCGGCAGGGCTGCTCTCCATCCCTTCATCCCCCAGCCTGTACTGATATGGGGGGTTGCCTCGAACCAGGTGCAGGACCCTGCACTTGGCCTTGTTGAACCTCATGAGGTTCACACGGGCCCACTTTGCCAGCCTATCCAGGTCCCTCTGGATGGCATCCCATCCCTTTGGCATGCCAACTTAGAAGACAAACAGTGTCTGTCAGGCTCTGCATCCAGATTTAGCATGTAGGTAAGGTATTTGCATTCACACATTGGAACATCTTGTCTTCTTTTTTTCTAAGAATAAATACTCTCCAGTGAAATTCATGCTCTAGTCTTGTACATCTGTACAACCTAGAATTAGGTGTCCTCAGGTTCTCTTACAAATAACCTTGCCTGATGCTTGCATCCATTGAACGAAAGCGGATGTTCTCTACTTGTATTTTTATGAGAAGAGCTGCTTCAAGCCCTGGTGACACCTGGAACTGAGGAAAAACAATCAAAACCTGCTTAGTTTGCTCTTATTCTGCCTTATTATACTCTTTTAGCATGTTATTTGATATGGATGGGGAAACCAGATGATTTATTTTTTTAAATCTTTTTCACTGTCTGTTCTTCTAAAAGTCTTAACTGCTATGGTCACACCCTCATAGGAAAATTCTGACATTTCAATATCTGTTCTCTCACTACTTTGTAATAACTGGCATTAAGTTCTAACAAATAATTTGAATATTTAGGTTTTAATTAGCTTCACAAAAACCCAAAACTGCTTAAATTTTAATTAATTGTTTAAGCAATACCCCTGTCAAAAAACAGTGACAGGACTAGCAATTCATTCTCATGATTATTAATGCAACGCCATTACACAGCCTGAATTTCCTATTCCTCTGAATCTGCCTTCTCTTACTCACGCTCCCTGCCTCCTTTTTAAGGGAAACAGATGAGTATCCTTCCGGAAAGGATCCCTGCTCAATCTTACATTCATAGATCGTGAAGCCAGAATAAAAAAGGGAAGGCAGAGAAACGAAAGAAGAACAACAAAAGGTCAGAAAACTTAAATTCTTCCACAACACCATTCTACATCAAAAGGCAGTGAACTCACAGATCTGACCCACAAACGTTAGTTAGAATCAAATCAGCTGGATGAGAAGCACTGGAGGTAAACCAGGATGCCCTGAGTAATTCCATTCATCTTCCATTTGCCTTTTGTAGAAAAACAAACTACCCTCACTGCTCCCAGACCAGGGGTAACTCAAAGCAGAGCTACGCACCACAATTCTCACCTCACTTCTAGCACAGATATGAGACGTGGGACCCACAAAGAAAATGGCATACTTTTAAAATGAACACTGCAATCCTTCTGCTTCTTAAAAATCAATGCATGTTCCTTCCCACTCCAGTGCTCTGGAATAATGAAGACTCTGCAGGGGTCCCTGGGAGCAGGCAGGCTGGTCCTTCCGCGGACAGAAGGAGCAGGGCATCACCCTTTGTGGGAGACAGGTCTCGCTCCTCCAGAGCTGTCTGAGCATTCCTGCCTTCCCGTTCTGTGCACTGTAATTTTCTTCACTCTCGAGGTCTATTTTAAGGGCTGAATTAGGTTCTATGGAGTTTGACTGTTAGTAATACATCTAACAACCTGCAATCTTGTTTCTCTGCAGAAACAAGATTCACAGCAGTTCCCGGTACAATGATTTTACAGTCCTGTTTTTCAACTTGAAGCAGGGTGTGCAGGACTAAACCCAGAGACATGAAGGCGGTTGATGGGGCTGAAGAACTGGTGGACTGGGCACCGATGACATTCATCTCTTGACAGAAGAACCTAAGGCAAAACTGGGATTCATGCAAGTAGGGATTGCTCATTTCTGAGAATTAAGCCAAAACATTTGCTTTTTAGTTAAATCAATCCTGAGATCCCAGTAAGACTTTCTGTTGTATGCTTCCTACTTACAGCCCTTCAGAGCTCAGCTGCACCACTCACTCCCATCTCACCGACTTCACTACAGCTTGCTTAGTACCAGCTTGCACCTATGCTAATCTTTGCATTTGTGCTTTGCTACGCCGATACCTGTGATATATGCGATATGCTAGGAATTACTGTTCATATCTGCCCTCTGTCCAGATAATCCCCCTTTCGGCACCAATCTTTTTTCTTTTTGTTTTTAAACTCAAATGTGCTTGGACTTTTCTGGGAGCAAAGTATCTCAGGCCAGAAACAGAATTCTGGGAGGTTTTTTGTTTTAGTCAAGATACCTGGATTCAGGAAACTGACTACAGCACAGGTCTTGCCACCCTGAAGAACTCTGCCTCACATACCAACTGTACATCTATGCTTTTCCCCCACACAGTTACAAAGTCCATCTTCTACCAACAACAACAGAACCACCAGGACTTTCATACCACTTGGTGTTTCAGTTTTATAGTCTCAAGCATCCTACAAAATGGCTGTGAAATCCAAACTGTAAAGGACTGAAGCATTCAACCCAATGCTTATGCTCATAGTGCAACGACAGACTATTAAAATATTTAGCTTAAACCTTTTTAAGGTGAGCAACTGTAGAGGTGCAGTATCAACCCTTCACATTTCACAGCTGACTGAAGAATTAAGGAGGATTCTCCTTAGCCCTCTTTAGATTTGCCTAGATATTGGAGAAATGACAAACTAAGCCATGAAATGACTGAAATGATGCTATAAAAGCACAATCTAAATAGGTCTAGGAACTCTCATTCTAATCTGTGTTTTTCTACTCAATTTCGGTTTGCTCTGAGAAAATCCCTTATGAACTGCATGTCAAGACATTTCTATAATGATCGAGTGAACAAGTATTATTTATGGCAAGATTTATATAACTACCTACACATGGGAAGCTCAGCACAGTGTATTTTTAGCATCAGATACTGCAGGCTTCAAAATAATGACGAAACCTGAATGTTTAAAGAAACCAGGTCATAGCTCAGAATTCAGCTTTCACTAAATGCTGTTTCAAAGCATCTCCTCTTTATATAGCTACAATTAAGAGCTATGTGGACACTGTGGAAGCCTGACTACTTTCTCCCAAAATCATATGATCATTTGTATTACAGGGGTATTGGAAGGCTAGTATTTTGAGCACTGTGCAAAACACACGATCAGAGGTAGTGCCTCCCTCAGAGAAATGTCAAGCCAAACAAATAGGATTGGTGAAGGACAGAGGTGTGAAACGAAGAAACAAGGGGGTGGAGAGACTAATACCTACCTGGGCACCATCAAGCCTTTCAAGCCCCAACACAGTGGATCTTTTCTATAGGTTTGTCTTTAACTGCTTCAGATCTCTTTCTGTACCTTCCTGCCTGACATGAGACACTTTCTCTAATGGAGATAATGATGGTGTAGTTCCTAGATGAATACTACGTGCCCTACAGCCACTAAAACCACACATCAACACCTTAGTCTTTAGAAGCTGCAGTACGTGGTGTATGTAGCAGCTAAAAAAAATAAAAAAATTAAAAAAATCACATCACCAGAGCACAAACCAGAAAATGTTTTGAAAAGATTGGTTGTTTTTTTAAAGTCAAAAAAGAAGGGAAGAGGAAGCCTACTTATGTTTAGGTTTCAAAGAAAACAAACTTCTCTGTAAGCCTGAACAAACATTCACTGTTTGTAGGATCTACCTTTACAAAAAGAAAAATGAATTTTCCTATAAAGGCTACCCAAGTTTGGGAAGAAGAAATTCTCTTGGACAAAATAAAATGAAAAACAAACACTGCCTGAGAGCACAGAAGGAAAATGGATCAAGATCAGCTGCATATGATGAGACACATTAAATTCAATATAAAATGCATTTGTTTTACTCTTCAGTTCCAGGCAGGCTCTTTCTTTCACTGCAACTAAACAAACACTAATCATTTGACGCAATTCATTAACTTATATGGTTAAAAATATAGCTAAAAATGGGTATATTTCTATTTAGGAGGTAAATTTTGTTTAAGGATTCTTTCCTATTCCTAAAACAGAAGGCAAAAATTAATGTGATTGTAGGATTAGATAGAGAACTATGACTGGGGTTTTTTTCCTAAAGTTCTTGTGGTAAATCAGAGATATAAGCAGGGAAGATAAGACAAATACTGCCAGTTTCAGAGAAGTGCATGCATGTCTAGATGTGATTCTCATCCAGTAAACACCCATCACGCTTTGAATCCCAGCTCTGTCTCAATACGAGCTGGTTTTGTCTGTGTCAACGTTCAGGCACAACACAGGCGGGCCAGGACTCGATAAGCCTGGCTATGTTGGGTATGTTGATAAGCCTGGATACTGAACTAATACAGAAAGTCTTTTTTCCTTGTAGGAAGAATAAAAAAAGGAGGATTTGGTGTGCGCAATCAACCTGTCTTGCACTCTCCTTTTTGTGTTTTAGAGGATAGAGACAGTCTCACAGGCGTATATATACCCCTTTTTGAAGCTGTTTCAGCTACTTCCAACTTTTCCTTCAGCGCCTCTGGCCTTTCTGTGGTTTCTCCCAGGCTGGGGTTTAACATGATGAAGGGTTAAGCAGCAATTCTGCTTTTATTTGTTCTTCTACCCCATAGCCCACCAACACACACTTGGGCCTGCTTGTTTCTCCTGTCAAGCTCTGGCACACCGCCCCTGAGCTGTACTGGGGTATTTTTGGGTCATGCTGGAAAACACACGGGGGAAACACCACAGAGTAAAGATAAAATAATGACTGGGGGAGAAGGGAGACAGGTTTTAAAAGATGGATTAGTTCTCTGATCCAGTTCACTAGCTGAACAAGCAGGAGGAGGTGTGGAGGTGTGTGGGTAACAGGACACAGCTAAAATACCTTAGATGGATACTGCTGCTGCATATGGTGCACAAAGTCAGTCCCAGGCAGACAAAGCTTCACAAGTCAACCATGTCAAGGTCCTCCACCCAATACCTGCCTCCAGAGAGCAACATATGCCTGAGTTGGGCACAGGTAGCACTACTGTTTCAGCCACTGGGTTACATAAACAATTTTAAAAGCTTAGCCAACCACTTAAATAGTGGTATCAGTTGCACATCTTCAGCTCGTTTCACAAAGGATTTGCCCTAATTCACAACAGTGTCTTTGAAAACAACCACTCTAAGGAGTAAGGCAAGGGAAGAGGCAAAGCATTGCATGATCTTGGCTCAGGACAGGCGTGCACTTGCAAATAGCTGCATCCATGGAGCAGTTCCTGCCAGAGGTGCAATTACCACCTGGAATGGTTTCCCTGCCCCAACACCTGCACAGATGTAGTTATACAGAGTAGAAAGGTGCATTCTTCTGGTATGGTTCATCCCTCCTCCCACACAAGTTGTGTAAGAGCATCCACATTAGAGCTGTCATTCACCGGATGGAATAGAAAGCAACACACCTAATGTAGACAAGCCCTCGGACCCTCCTAGGCAGGACTCTCCAATAACTCCAGGCCCTCACCAGCGCGAGCACAGTTTTTACTTTTGCATATAACAAGTTTACAACTATATTAAGTCCTTAATGTTAAGTTCAAAACAAATGGGGGAGCCAAACTGGTTGCAACAAGGGTTGCACTTTCATCACAGGTGTGAAGCAAGATGCTTTTCAGTGAAGCGTAAAGCAAAGCTCCTTTACTCTCCTCTCATCTACATGTCCAAAAGTACAAGTCACCTATCTCCCAGGGACTCTTCGGCCAGCAAGCTATGGAGTAAAAATAGGAGAGAAAGGGGAGGAAAAGAAGAGATATTTTCCTCTCTTTTCTTCTTCTTCAAGCTCTGACATCTCAAAAATGCTGACTCTCTACACCACCCCTTTTAGGTTCATTATAAATGATCATTTCTGTGGTGAAAATAAAATGGGTATTTTCATATCTCTTCTAACATTATTTTCTTTCAAAATACTGAAAACAAAAAGCAATTACAATCAGCTCTAGTGCCTAGGACATTTACTTTCCCACAGCATAGGACCTTGAGGGGAAGCATCACACTTACAGAATTGTATTTCATAAACAGCTCACAAAATGGGAAATCATCCAAACGTTGTGGGGCAGTGTTGGAAGACACAACACTTGCAAAGATTACAAAACATCCCTAAGCACTTCTTCTGCAATCTAGGTAAACACGTTTCAAGATTTAGCAGTTTCACTAACTGGTAGGCTAACACGTGCTTAGAAAACTCAGTGTCAAAATTCATAACCACAATAAAATATCAGCATAGATTTTAACCCCCAAACTCATACCAGACTGCAGATGGCAAAGGCAGCAAAAATCAACCAAACAAAACCCCATCTTCAATCTGGCGTACCTGCACGACAACCTGGAAGAGATCTATACAATGCCAAAGAATTGATGATAAAATTCATTTCCCTACAGCAAAATACAAATAAAGTGCATTAGAACTGGCTAGCTTTCTTGGTGGAAGCAGCTTGCCCAAACTGCATCTGCCTTCTTGCCAAAACTAGCAGGTTTTTTAAAATGTTTTCTTAAATAGGAACTAAAAAACTGTCCCCCAAGAGCAACAATAGCATCAGCAAATTACACAGTACAAGAAATCAGTTGGTGTGATACACTTCTCTCCTTCTAGAAAACCAACACTAATTGCCCAATACTGAAGTAACTGCAGTTTATCTCCTAACAAATGCTTCTGAGGATTCCCAAATCAGCAATTAGCATCTGTCCCATTGTGCTTCTCTGCCTAATATCTTATGCAAATTATACAATTTATAGCTTTAGATTTAATGTGCGGTTGCCTAACTAATGCTGCAGGGCAAGAGGAGCCTGCTGATTCAGGAATGCATTGCTCAACTGCCTCACCCTTGTGAAGCAAGTGACAAACTCATTCCATGGATTTCTCCACCAGGGAAGAAGTATTTGCTCCTGCTGTGCCACGTCCACACGAGCAGGTGCAGTCAGCCCACAGCTCCTCTCTCAGCATCCCAGAAAAGCAGAATGAAGCCAGCTTTGGCCCAGAAGTCATATGGCCAGAGTGAAGTGACTGTGCCCAGCTAAAACCTAAATATATTCAGGTCTGGGTGCATTAACCCATGGAGACTTTGCCCCAGTGGGAGCCCAAGACTACTTGGACTGCTTAGCTCGTAAGCCAGCACAGGCTTAGCATCCACACTACATGTCTCCTTCTGTGCTGGCCCCGCACAGGACAAGTATCTATTAACATTTTTCAGCATGACTCCGTTAAGCTCCCTGACTTAAACTGTCAGCAGTTGATGCTTTTCATTCTGAAGGACAATCAGCATCAGGAAATACTGGTCTGGAAATGACCTCACCAAGTTACCTACCCCCAGTCCCACTGCACTCAGGCAAAATGAAATGCCAACACCAACACTGACAGATGTTTATCTATCTAATCTGTGCCTAAAACCTCCAGTACAGCAGGTTTGTAACTACTGCACTTGTTTGCCCCAGCACTGCAGTAGCCTTGCAACTAAAAATCTTACCATAGTTACCTCCTCCTCCTCCCGGCATTCAAACAGCACACTCATTGGCTTCCCAAGTGCTGAATGACCCTCTAAAGGTTCCCCCGGTGAAGCGGGGAAGTTCGGCTGGCATTTTAGAGATCAAAAGAGTAAGCAGGACTCTTTTCAATGCACTGAATCTCAACAGCAGAGATGAAAAATGCTTGGTTCCCGGCCTTGAGGCTCTATGTGCTGCATTCGATCAGAAACATCAGGTAAGGCAAGTCAAATTGGCCTATTTGAAAAGCTTAAGTATCCCTACAGATCTGGCTGCAATGAAACTGCACTGGCATCACAGACCCCACAATCTCAGTGCCGTTTTCTGGCAGAGTTCAGAAATTCCCTTAACATATGCCTTGTCTGCAGTGCTGTGTGTTGACTCGTGGTATTAAAGACAACCCTGGACTTAGTATGGGGCTCAAATTCAGTGTCCCTGCTACTCACCCCTATTTTATCCCACCAGCTTACATAGTTGCTGGTATGCTGAAAAGCTCCCAGTTTTAAGTGAAAAAATTGATTCACTGAAGTTGAATTTTCTTGCAGGACCAAGATCTTAGGGGAACTTCAAACATTAATAAAAAAATAAATCAGAAAGGACAAAGCTGTTCCTGGATGTTAGCATCTTCCATTGCCATCACAGTATCTTTAGCATCTCTTGGTCAAGAGGAGGACCTCATTCAGAATATTCACATACCCTTGTCACTAAAGACACATGGTGAGTAGACGTCTGCCAGACTGACACTTTGCACCTCTGCAGGATGGATTTCACTGCTGGCTGCTCACTGGCACTCAGACATAGCAAACACCCCCACGGCATTCTCAAACTGGTTAAGAAGGACCTGGAATATGAACACTCCCTTGTGTAGGAATCCCAACGCTGCATCTAGAGTTAATGGGCTCAGAACAGCTGAGTGCTCCCTTCCCTCCTTGCCCCTGCAGACACTGAAGAAGCTGGCAGCTGAGCTCCAGTCTATTCTGACCCTGGGGCAGGCTCCTTAGGGCAGGCAGGAGGGTGAGAGCTGTTAAGCACTATCTGTTCAATCACTTTTTACAGGGCAGATAAATTTTGCAAGTGGCCAGTCTTCCTCATGATTTTCCCAGGCAGCAAGGGAGGAAATGAAACAAAACTTTTAAAAGTTGCAAAGTCCCAGTGTGCAAAGTAATGCCCTGTCCCAGACAATGCCCCAGGGTGACCTGGAGGATGATCTGCTTTATCCTTTAGTAAAACAAGAGCTAAAAGACAATTTCTTTCAAGGGTGCTCAGTATCATTAAGTCGCTGCCATATATTCTGAGCGCCTGCCCTCCAGTGCCACAGTTCTGTGCCCTCATGCACATCCCATTGCCTCGCTCCACAGGGTTTTGTGGAGGCTTTAACATAGCGGAAGAGAGCGCTACTGAAGGGAAAACAGTCATAATCACATCATTCAGCTATATTTCTGAAGGAATAACAGTTTTAACACGTCAGGCTGTATTTTGAAGTTCCTGTTTAACATGTAGAGCACTCATAATAGTTAATATAAAATCCCAAGAGTTTATTCACAAGATGGTAAGAGTGCCAAAATGTTGCTACTTGTACCAGGTTTAAAATTTATGTAGAACTAGAAAATGCTTTAAAGTCATCACTGCACTTTCATGCTTCCTGGGCGATGAGAACTGAACACAGGAATTACCAAACAAAATGAGACCGCGGTTCAAATGATAGTCTTCTCCATCTCTGCTACTTGGCAGTGGATTTGAAATCAGAGGAAAGGGAATGTATACTGTACCCCAACATAGTCCAAATTATAAATGGAGTTTCCTTCTAACATCCACCAGTCGGTATCACATGCCCCAAAGCATGATGGTTTGTAAACCTCTTAAACCTCACAGTGAATGTTTCCTACCTTTTCCAGTCCAGCTATGACCTTAGTTGATATTTTATGGTAATTGCACAGATATTCAGTGAGACTCTGACATGGTAAAAGAGAAAAAGGAGAATGTTTCTACATTTATTCATATTTTATTTGTTCAGGTTTTTGTTCCATCTCTGCAAGCCCCAGGTTTATCTCACTCTCCCCTTGTGTGGCTGTTTCTTGGCACTGACCATGCCCCTTTTCTCCAGGTTTCCTCTCCTGCATATTTTTAAATTCAGGAAAGCAGAACTGAAAACAGTCTTCTGGGGAAAGAACAAATTTTATTTCCATAACTTTATGCTCAGTATCTTCAATGCTATTTTTGGCCACCATAATCTTTTTGTTTGGTTCTGTTGGCATGTTCTCTTCTGACTACTGAGGCAGAAGGGGCAGAAGTTTCCATTGAGCTACCCACTGTGGCGCTGAGGTCTTTCCTGAGCAGTGAGTCAATGTAGAATTTAACAATGCGTGAGCCATCCGTATTATTTCTTTATGGGCCCAAGAGACTGCAATGATTTGGATCTATCATCATGCTGACTCTTCACTGACTTGTGGTAGACCCATCCAATACTGCTGTCTCCCATTGCCTGGAAAAAAACTTAACAATTTGGATTTATCTGAAAAATTTGCCATCCTGTGTTCATCTGCCTTTTCCAGAGTTATTAATAAATGTCCTGGAACGCCACTCATATGGGATGCTTGTCTTGCCGTATTGAAAGCAGTTTATTTATCTCTCTGTCTTTGGTCTCTGCCTCGCACTTTCTGATGTTTCAGTTAACATCTGCCCTCAAAAGAGTGATTTTTCTTTTAAAGTTATTTCAATGTGTTGACCTGTGTCCAGCTATCCTATCTTTGGCTGACAGCTTTTAAGAACTCTAATAGGCCAAAAGGCCTATTAGAGATGGGAAGGGACTCTATCAGAGACTGTAGCAGTAGGACAAGGGGTAACAGTTTTAAACTGAAAGAGGGGAGATTAATAATAGATATCAGGAAGAAATTTTTCACTGTGAGGGTGGTGAGGCACTGGAACAGGTTGCCC
>JAOXJM010000041.1:6116206-6143518 GCA_026413425.1 Tringa solitaria
CTGGTGGGAGGTGTCCCTGCCCATGGCAGGGGGGTTGGAACTTGATGATCTTTAATGTCCCTTCCAACCCAAACCATTCTATGATTCTATGAAAAGGCCTTAAGGCAAGCAAAGCAACATGGCCACATTCACACAATTTCTACTATCAGATTATTTTAACTTAACAAGCAGCAATACACTCTCAGTGTACAAAACTAAACATGTTGCACATTTCCCTACAAATGCCACAAGTTCTGAAATATACTCCACATACACCTTGCCCACCAAACAGGGTATGAAGAGATGCAACATATGACTATAACACTACCACTCTTTCTTCTCAGCCTACCATCTTTCAGTTTTCATGGTACTAAGCTGTACCCTGCAGAATCCTTTACACAAATGCAGTGGAGTGACCTGAACAGTGACTACTGACACTCCAGAAGAGCTGACTGTCTCCACACCAGCGTATGGATGCCTTTGGATACCTCGATTTCCACCCCATATGCAGCATTTACACATCAGAAAAACAAAAAATCAGCACTTTCCAATCACTGTTGTAAGAAGGGTACCCAAAACAGGAAGGAAAAACAAGAAGCCAGTGGTGTAGTCCATCAAATGACAATGACAAGTAACGACCTTGTCTAGAAAGACTATCAAGCAACTCAATCATAAACTATACAAGAGAATCAGATCATCTCAAGTCTCTCTCAAACTTTACACTGGCAGCCCTTTCCATTCTAACTTCAGAAAGCCACTTGGAAAATTCATGAGACCAACTACTGACATCAAGGAACATAAAGGCACTCAGGTTTTCATGATTTGCTTTGCTGATACACTCAGACGTCATAATGGTTGCACAAAGCCCGAAGATAAGTGAAATAGGAGCTGATAGTGCTTTTAGACTGGATATTAGTGGCCCCGGTAAGGGAAATCATCCTCTTCATGGACCTCTCAGTACTGTTATTACCAGCTGACCCCATGCTACCGTGATAAAACCTTAAGGACCTGATGGGATCTTCATGAGGAGAGACCAGACTTTAACGAGGGGTCTCACGTGCTGGCTAGATACTTGTCTGAGGAAATGTGAGGGATGCTACTTTTCTTGTCCATGCTAGACTACTCTAACACATCTTAAAATAAACTGCTTCTTTAGCAGCAAAGCTGACATGAACACATCACACCAGAACTGGAATAATGTTCTACCAGCTGAGTCCTGGTTTGCAATTCAGATGAAAGGTCCTATTTTTCAAGACTTATTTCTTGGCCTTTCAAGACTTATTTCTTGATCTTACGACAATATGAGCAGAAACAACACGGAAAAAGTCACCTTCTACAAAAAGTATTCCCAGTTAAGTTTTATATTGATATCATGAGACATCTACATTTCATTCCCAGATATTTGGGAAAAGTATCTTCTGTTGTTGGATGCCAGTCAAAGAAATTTCTGCTCAAGAGCATCAGAATAACTTGAAACTTAACTGTGCTGGAATTTAAAATATCCGATTTATTCAGTGCAGACATCCTCATGACAAGAAGAATCCCTGTTCCTCCTTTCCTAATTCTAGAGAGACAATAATCCTCAGGAATTAACCCATGTTCTGTTCTCAAAATGCAAACTGGATATGTCTTAGGAAAGTCCCATGACAATGGAGTGCAGTCATGCCTTATATCTTTACCCCATAAAAGCAGACTCTGTCATTCTTCAGATCTACCCAAGCCCCAAACACAAAACTTATAGAAGCTCTTGCTTAAATTGCTATAAACTTTTCCATATTTTCAGCTTTATCAAGTACACAAATGCTTTGAAATGATGCATGTAGATATAAAGCAAGAGCTTCCAACACTGGTATGCAATAAATGGATAAAAGGCCCAGCCTTCTTTCTTTTTAGATTCAGATAAACAAATGAGACTGAAAGTGGGATGCAGATTTCCCATATCTGGCCACAAAAGCAGACAAGATTTAAAGATTAAACCTAAGTGCACCAAAAAGTAACATCTGAACTTTACAGACAGGCTTATTTTGAAAGCTTGATGACCATCGAGACTACTAGGATCACAGATCAAGATTGTTTGTTAGTTCAAGAAGTTCTGGCTGTCGCACTGTGAGACAATTTGAAAAAAATATTTTCTGTATTATCCCCTGGGCTTTGTGTCTGTTGGACTGCAGATTCAGCTTGAACAATACCAAGCTGATTTATCTTAGCAGGCTAGAAGCAGCAGGCCAGCAGACTGCCACTCCTGGCTGGGAGAACAGGGTCTATGACCATCATTTCCACAGGGGTCCCTCCAGCTCTCTGGTCCCTCCTACCCATGCAGGGACAGAGCTGACAGCTCAAAATAACGAAAACCTGGGAATGAGGCGGAGAAGCAAGAAGGGAAAGGAGAGTCCGTTCATATTTTCTGTTCATGAACTTTCAGCATTCTTACCTTAGACTATCCTTTTGTAAACTACCTTAACAAGAAGCAAGCAACAGTACAAGAGAGGAGATTCCAGGTTCCCTTTGAAGCTTCCCAATTTCTTTACCTGCCACCTCTCTCAGGACAGGATTAGCCCTTTGGAATCAGGTCTCTAAATTTCAAAGCCAGGGCTTGTTTATTGTCATACCAACATGCCCATGCCCCTTTGTCAACCCCCTCCTAGATGAATGAATGAGCTTTTAGGA
This sequence comes from Tringa solitaria, assembly GCA_026413425.1. Lineage (NCBI taxonomy): Eukaryota > Metazoa > Chordata > Aves > Charadriiformes > Scolopacidae > Tringa > Tringa solitaria. The sequence continues at coordinate 6,118,853 of JAOXJM010000041.1, forward strand.
GAAAGATGTTGGGTGACACCTCCCTGGGTCAAAAGTCCCAGAGCCTTTCCAGTTTACCAGAGCAGGGCTGAGACCTATTGGGTGCTGGCAGCTGGGATGGAGTGCACTGCCACCTGGACACAGGCCTTCCTTCCAGTCACAGAGAACATTAATTCCATTCCAATCCCTTCCAGTCCCTTCCCTCCACGCTTGCACACTAGCTTCAGCCAGAAATTAAAATGCAATGAGTGAACGTGCACCACGCTTGGAGCGAGGTAATGAGACATCTGTTTGCACGCGTCCATGGTGGAAAGAGAGCACACAATCAACAAGGGAGACTTTTGTATCCAAAAAGGAGCGGTTATTTCCAGTAGTTAACATCAACTCTCTCACTTAGATGCTTTACAGATACGTCCCTACATAAACAAGTGAGCCTCAAATGGGTGATTTCGAGCCTTTAAATTAAAACCAGATTTTTCCTTTCGTTTTAATAGGAGCTTCAGATACAGATAGAGGTGCCTGAAGTTGACCTGTGGGACTACTCTTCTCCCTCCCCTCTGACAAAAACTGCTACAAAAAATAGGCCACAGATAGTAGTGGCCACAGTTTCAAAAGGTGAATGCCTAGAGCTATGTTTATAAAGCTATTTTCGGGCGCTTTAACTGGGTGGCCTGATTTTGAGAAATTCTGAATATGCACCAATCCTGCAATGTATATTCTCCACAACTTCCAAGACCTATAACCATACTACCTACTTTGGTGACTAACTAGAAATACCTAGTTTTCTACTCAACAGTGCAGCTACAATTTCTATTAAAACACCACCTATGCAGATTGCTCAGCATCAGAGACTCCCTATATAAGAGTGCCTGTACATATATTTGGAAATGAGATTCCTGCATGGAAAAATGTGGCATCTGAAGGGAAGGGACTGGCAGATGAGTGCCAAAAGAAGAAAGAGACACATGGGGGTGACATGCTGTACCCAAGGTTATGCAGCAAGTCAGAACCAGCACAAAGCAGAAAACCTAGAGCCCCAAAAAAGTGCCTGAGCCCTTACAGCATGCTGAACCTCTCTTTTAGTCACAAAAGATACATGCAGCTGTTCAAAGAGTATTTCTAAGACAGGCAGACAGAACTTGATAAAAAGAAATCCAGGGAAAAGAGAAGGGTGCTGTCATCTGTTCCATAACATCCCCCAAAATCAGAAAGGAACGCACACAGCAGCAACAGCATCTCATATAATAGCAAACAATCAAACATAAATGATTTTGATTACATGCTGGGATGAAAATATCACAGCTAAAGGGTTTTATATTGTTTGAGTGTCCTGAGGGAATAGTTCACATAACTTCAAAAAAGTGAGAAATTCAGGAGTTGCAACTTGGCTCATTCAGTTCTCTCTTCTAGGGGAAGCCCACAAAGACTAGTTTTTGAAGAAATTTTAGATTTGGAGTTAAATTTAAGAATCTAAGAACAAAAAAAAATCAAAATCATGGAAGAAAACCAGGTGGAAGCATTTAAAGAAATGCATGTCAGAGTCTGCAATATCTGAAGTTCAGTTTAGATTATTACTTGTAAGATATGTAGGGAATTTTAAAAGCTTTTAATCTTCAGACTTAAAATATAATGTAAAAAGATTAGTTAGTGACTAGTCACAGTGACTATCTATTACCATCTTAAGCATAATTTAAGAAGTCAGATTTCGAATTCTGAGGCTGTAGGACCACAGCTTTTCAAGATGACATCAGAGAACTTACCTATTTTTCATTAGGTTAAAGCTTTAAAAAGGCTGACACAGCTTCAACCATACAATATCCTGCTAAAAATGAAATTTTCATTAAATAATGCTCCTAATCTTTCACCATGCATTACAAAATCTGATCTGGAGCTCTTTTATATCATAAAACAATTCTTCGTAGATAAGTAAACAAAGCAATTCAACTGCTGAGAGAACTAACTGCTATAACAAAATAATCTATTCAGTGATTTATTTCAAGATAGACCTGCCAGCTATGTGGGACACAAGTTGGGAATGCAAACTTTATTTTTTCAAGTTTTTTAAAAAGGACTCAGAAGTGAAGGTTTCAGAATAACTAGCTCTTTTAGAGCTTGCACTCGAAATAACAGAGAACAGGAAAAAGAGGAAGTCACAGCCCTGGCCAGACTACTGCTTAAAAAAAAAAAAATGAATCCATTAAAATCAATGCTAAAATCTCTCTTAAACCCCCACTTCCCCCATCCCCTCACAAAAAGAGAGTCCTGCTTCCTTCCAAGGAGATATCACTGTACATACTAAAGAAAATAACAATCTCTGCCAGTCACTGCAACTGCTAGTTGCATGCTAGCACAGCAGGTTCAAGGTGAATCCTGGAGCAGGTTGCCCAGAGAGGTCGTACAGTTTCTATCCATGGAGATATACAAAACCCAACTACACATGGACCTGAGGAACCTACTCTAGAGGATCTTGCTTCGAGCAGGAAGTTTGACTATATGACCTCAAGAGGTCTGTTCCAACCTCAGTGATTCTGCAAATTTGTGAACCTTGTACTTCCACAAGAACTGAGTGATTACAGCATCAGTTTAGGACATGGAAAGCCCAGGTTCAACCCCATGCTTGTACAGCACCATACAAACTGGAGTCAGCAGAGTATGTGGTCATCCTCTCTTTAACCCAACTGGTGCAAATCTTTAGCTATATAGGTCTTGTAAGGTCTTCAGGGTTGAAATGAAGTATGAACTGAATATCATAAATAAAGACTGTATTTCATTTATAGTTACTTTAAAACATAATTCAAATAGAGATATTTATCACCTGAATCCAAAACTAGTCTGTAAACAAACACTGAATTTTCTTTTGAAAGCCTTTCAAAAGCAGAAAATTTCTCCTTTCGCACATACTCAACGCACCATAGTATATGGCATTCCTTTAGAAGAGAGAATCCCTTGCACTGAACGTAACCCATCGCATCAATTTTGTATCCTGTGATAAACTGGGCTCTCTACTTACAGCTAAAGACTAAGACATTATTTACTTGGTAGTGATTTCCATTTTGAAATTCCAGAACAAAGAAGATGTGGCTCTTAAGACCTCATGCTATTCACAGACATATTACTTCTTGAGTTTTTCTAAGTGGTCATGGCCTTGGGATATGACATGACAGCTGCAAAGTAGAAAATACAATTTAGCAGGTGAAAACAAGGAGGGGGAAAAAAACCCACCACACTGTCTAGAGGGATATAACTTTTTTGGTCTCCTGAATTTCTCACTGCAGATCATTACATGCGGGAACAGTGGCTGATGTAGTTGGGCCAGAATGAGAAGTTAGCTCTCCTGAGATTTCCCCTGCTAAATACAAAGTTGGTTCAAGGTCTCTGTCATGACATTTGTGATGATGAGACAGAAATAAGATGAGATAGGGGAGGGGGCGTGCAGGAGGACAGGAAAAAATACAGTGACCTAACACTGCAGCAGCCAGTGAGAACAGGTGAGGCTTTTCCTCACCTCATTCCTCAACTTTAGTAACAGCTTCTCTTTAAAGTGTTGGTTTTAACTGAATACAAACCCATTTTTTTCTTTTTCCTCCTTAAACATTTATTCCTTTGTCTCATCAGTTTGAGCGGAGAAAACCAAAATATGCGCAAGACAAACTTCTTGCAAAAACTGGATGCTTTCCCAAACATATTCTTCTCATAGAGATAAAAATAATAATACTGATAGCAACTTAAAAAAAAACCCAAACCCCTACTGAATCTCTCTGCTGCCAGAACAAAATCCCAACCACTTCCTCAGAGCACAGGTTTCCCTCAGCACCTCTCCCCGACTCATAAACAGCAATAACCTCTGCAGACCAAAACCCTTTTAGGCTAATTAAACATTTTCTCCTAAAGAGATTGCAAAAGACACGGGAGAATGCTGCGAATTATCAGTGTTATTTTCACATAAGGACATTGCCGATGCGGCCGGGCAGGTCAGATGCAGACAGTATGTCTATAAATCCACAATTATAAAATGCAAATTGACAAGCTTCTTATCTGCCCATCAAGACAGTGATAACACAATCACAACGGTAATTCCAACAACGCCCCGCTAGAGCACAGATCAGCAACACTACTTCCCCCAAGTGTAGTCAGCTAACATATCAAACTGCTACTTCAAGAGCTACTCTAGATTTAAACTCAAAAGCCAATAAATGTTTCAAGAACATGACAGTAACAGCAATAGAAAACAAATGAGAGACTGACTTAATCCAACAGTTGCAATGGTTAAAATGGTAAGATACTAGATTTATTCAGGTTGAAAAAGCATGACTTCTAAACATGGGAATACAACTCCAATGATGCCAATTAAGGGCAACAGTCTATGTCAGGTAACAAGCCAACACCAGAAGTGCATTTATGTTCCTCCTAGCAATTAACCTGTGCAATAGGCTTCCAGTGCTTCTCAAAGATCTTAGCTCTATTTACAATTTAAGTTCTTTCAGTCCTTGTCAAAACCAATTTTTCTTATTTCTCCATAAATCTCCTCCAAATTCAGGCCTCGGGATTCTTATGGCAAGCTGCTAAATTCATACAGTCCTTTCCATTTAACAGCACACACAAAAAGACAGTGTTTTCCAGAAGATTTCTGGGAGTGCTTGCTGTAGTAAATATGATCTCCATTAAACCCACATCATGTTTTCAACCACACGCAAACCTCCTTTGTGTATATGGGAAAAAAAATGAACATGGGATTCCAGAGGGCAATACTGTGACACAGGAATGCTTGTGCTTGTTCTCCCCATGGAGAGACAGAACTTGAAGGGCCCAAAACCACTACTTCAAACCTCACATCCAGCCTCCTGAAGCCAGCTGCTTCCTTCTCTAGTCACAATATAAGCCTTCAGGGAGAGCAGGTATTGTCCTACCTTGCATGTACGCCTCTATTTGCCGAATTAGCTCGTAAGACTTGGATCGGTCCAGAAGTGTACGAATAGCCGGAAGAGGGTCCAGGATAATGGTTTCTGGATGAGCATCAATATACTCCTGCAAAACAAATACATAGGGGGGAAAAAACAAAAGAAAAAAAAATGGAATTAGGCTGGCTGTAGAGTGTGGAAAAATAATGAGATGGGGAAGACAATAAATGATGTTAAAAACCTCAGTGTCCAGCTTCTCTTCAAGGGAAGGCAAATGGACATTGGCAACACAGGAAGTCACCAGACAGTCCAGACAACGGCATTTGAAACAAACACAACCCTGACAGCTAACTGTTTTAGGATGACAAATTTCTCCCATGGACTCACCATCAGCAGCGAAACCTGCGCTGCAGCCGCATCAACTCAGAAGGGAGCCAGTGGCAAAGTGCCACAGTAACAGCTGTGAGCAGGGCTGAGAAATGCAATTAGGAGAAGAAAGATGACACACTGCTGTCTTGGGGTCAGCCTTGCATTCTGTTACTGCACATGAACATCACAACTGTCTGAACTAAGCTCAGAAATACATCTGGGTTCTTTAATGTTTTTATTATTGCTGTCCTCTAGCTGGGCTGAAGATACTGTTAAGAACTGACTGATAAGGGGTTTTTGGCAATTTTTTTTTTGCCAGAGCTGAAGAGTTTGCTGCTTCACTGTGTCTTCATTGAGTTTTGAAAGCATCTATCTTGTTCCTTCTCTAAGTTCATATTCTCCCCTCTTGACTACAAGAAAAAAGCAAAGTTAATGTTCTCATAGATCTTCATCTCTGGGACTCAATTCCCCATTCCCTGAGGTCCTGAGTGCACTACTGCATCTCGGCCATGAACACAGACACTGTTGCCAGGTATTGCCCTAGCGAACCCAACAAAGCTTCCCTCTGTTTCTCAGAAGAGAAGCCGAGTTCCTTCATCATTGCCCCAACTGGCCCCATAAAGTCAATGGGACAAACAAGCATTCATTTCATCCTATCCAAAACCAGACAAACATTTCAAAGTTAGCATCTGCCTTTGTTTCAACCAACTTCCCAAAGCCATCTTTAGGTTTCCACTTATTTCTTTAAATCCATTTATGCAAATGCATGGTAAATACTCCTGCAAGCAATGGACTTCCATGAAATCCTAAGATGGTTACTTCAGAGAACAAAACATACTTCTAAAGACATTTAGGAGTATGATGAGGTGGCCTCAGGAGATGCACTCTGTTGAATACTGAGCTGGAGAGAAGGGAATGGCAAATGTGATCCCAGCAAGTGATTTCTCTCCAGACACTGACTGGGGAAGCACACTGCCTTCCCCCTTCCTCCTAGCACTGGCAAACCGTGGCTTTCTGCTGACTACACAGTCTGAACTGATGGCTTGCTAGAAAGGGATTATTCTTTTGAGGCTAAGAGGATACAACATTGGGGTTTAATGAACCTACTGCATCACCCACAGCACACAAGTAGCTCTCTTTCACAGGGCATGAGGCACCCTGCAGTGGTAATATCTGCGTCTGACGTATTTAAGAATCCTGCAGAACATGAAGAGTGAATTCCCCAAAGACAGGCTCAACCTTGCTGCCACTTTGGAAAAGCAAAGGACAGAGCTTTTTGCACAGTCAGGCATCAAGACCATCAAGCCCAGCTGTTGTCTCACCCTTGCAACATGGCCTGGATAAAAAGCCTCTTTGGCTCACTGGAGCAGAAGCTGGGTTCATTTCAAGTCCTTAATACCCAGAACACACAGAGAACAGTTTTCACAAGTCTCCTGCCACTGGTATTTCCAGGGTACTCAAGCAGAGTAGTCAGCTTTCAAATACAAAAGATTGTTTATATTTTTTAAGAGATAGAGTAACTTGTTACTTAATGCATCTTAAACACCTACGTGTGCCTACGCATACGTGCCCTTTTACGCAGCAGGTAAAAGACACCTTGTGGAGGCAGGATGATCCAGTGATTAGGGCATTAGCTTAAACTTGCTGATGATAAAACTGTACTTTGTATCTCAACATATCTAAAGCATAACGAGACAGCTCTTTTAGTCCTTCTATGCCTCAGCTTAAAAAAATAGGGAGCTACCACAGTGTGCACCTTCATGAGCACACTGAGAGGATGAGCACATTACAGCCAGCCCATACCCTGGTGGGTAAGTACACAGGGTAACCAGACTGAAAAAGCCACAGCTCCAAAACCTGACCCCAGCAGAGATGTGACAGCAAGCCTCCTGTGGTGTTTCTCATTCGTGTACCAGCTCTTCCTTTCCCACTGCAGCGGCCACCTCTCTGCCTTGACTGGTCTCTGTTTCCACAATGAATTCAAGCTCCCCATACTCCCATCCTCGCCCAGTCCCTACTCTGTACATACTAATCCTTCCCCTCACACACACATTCGTCCTCCTGTGGCCTCCACCCCCTTCATTCCCCTCCACAGAGGGAATGATTTTTCCCTCTCCTAGCTCCTTGTGCACCTTCCCAAATCTCCCTGATGCTCACCTTGGCATCAAGGACTATCCTCACTTCCCTGTGTTAGGTGTGTTCCACTTGTTATTTTTGCTCATGTAGGTATTTCCAAGCGGAGCCTTGCTTTTTTATGCTTTCTGTAAGGAATGTCACAGTGCTTTATTTATAATTATAACAGCTCTAAACCATATTAAAAGATCATCCAAGCAGTAAGCTTGACACAACATAACAAAGTTTAACGGGAATGAAGGCATGATCCCGAGGCCATTGTACACCAGGCAACGCGTCAAGAGAAGTGAGCATCTCAGCTGACTTTCCAGTGACTGATTTCTCATCCTCTTGCCTTAAGGAGCCTCCAAAAAGCTCTGTAAGGCAAACGTGTAATAACCGATGAAGATGAAGGAGGTGGGGGCTGTTTTCCAGCAGTCATTTAGAGTCTGGAAGACTTTAACAAACTACTCTGATGTCGAGAACAGCACTGAGTGTAAGGTGACAGCCCCTTCACACACACACACAGAGGAGCCTGAACATGAGGTTTCTTTATAAAAAAAAGAAATTTCTTGGCCCCTAACCTATTTCAGATACTATCTGCCAGCTCTTCTCCATTTACAAGCTTAGGTACTCGGACAGCCAGAGGGCACAGGAACAGCAAAACTCAGAGACTGTCAGAAGGGTAGTGAAGATCTGCATCATCTCAGTGAAGGAAACGACTGGGACCCGAAACAAGTGTTTCCTAGAGTTAATCTGGGGATGGCTACAGATCTCTCATTTCAACTGAATCCAGAAATGGCCTCCCCTTTGAAGCAAAGGAGGCTGACAATGCGGAACAAGGTCGATGCATTTGTATAGTGCATCTCTATTTGAACACAGCTAGTGGTTAACTGCTGAAGCTGTTAGGGGAGGAGAGCATCAACATGCACTCAAGTCCTGAAAATGCTGCATCTCTTCTCTTCTCATGGTATTGTGTGATGCTTGGATTTCCATCACAAAGCATTAAGTCTGCATTCAAAAGCAGAAACATCAAGTTGAACCAGGATCCCCAAAGCAAATCACCCAGGCTCCTCTTGGGCATGTATGCTGCCAACACTTTCCCAGTTTCCTAAAACTCACACCAGTACATCACTAGCACATGCAAAAGAAAGAGTTCCAATACTTATGCATAGAAAAGTACTTAAAAAAAAATAAATTAAAACTCCGAACCTTAATACCAATTCCCCACAACAGCAAATTACAATAAGAAAAATCAATTTATTAGCTTCACAGGAACATTTATGGTAGATGATGCAAAACCTTTCATAAACTTTGATTCTTTGCTAGGAACTGCTGCACACTTAGGCATCACCTTTTACTGAATATATAACTGTGACGATCACTTAACAGACTGGAAAAGTCTTGATGTAGCCTAAGTAGCAGCACTCTTCCCATGGCACAGAATGGCTCCACTATCAGAAATACAAATCTGGAAGAAAATGAAGGGTTTGTGTCTAAGAATTTGATAGCAGATGAGATATTACACATATGAACTTGAAAATGGAGCAGTTGAAGAAGGAAAAGAGAACCACTGAAGCCAAGAGATAGCTTTCAGTACAGCATAACCTTTCAACTTTGAATGTTCAAATCTTCTCTGGTCATTCCAACAAAACAACTCTGCAGTTTCCTTTGGTGGATTTACCAAAGACTGGCAGACTCCAACAACCCAAGCAACAACTGGGAGGATATTCAGCCTTCCCAATAATATTTTGAAAGGGTTCTGTCCTTGGGCTGCGGTTCAGCTTGACCCAGACAACATCTATGTTTTCCTCTGCCTAATCGTTGACATAATAAAAGCAAACAAGAAGAAACAAGGAGTTTTAGCAGATGCTCCTTTGTTTGTATTCCAGGCTTGGCCTTCAGTCATGCTCTCTACCAGTCCTGTTGCTGGCAGGCAGCCAGCAATGAAACTTGAAATCAAAGAGAGACCAAGTATTTCATGTTCCCTGTTAAATACCTCTAGACGTAACCCAGAGAATTCAAAAAAAACCAAACTTTTTTTGAGAAGCCTGTGTATAGATGAGGATAGAGTTGATTGCCTTTTACCCAAAAAAGGTAGCTAATGATTTTTTTAAATAGATATATTTTAACAGAAAGCTGATACAGTATCTACTGCAAATATTAGGTCATTAGATGATAAGAGACTCACTGACTTGATTTTATTACTAAGTAATAAAACTTCTATAATCTTTTGTTTAAAAAAAACTTCCATATTAAAAAAAAGTTAGCAAATGAAACAATAACAGCATTTGAAGTTGTGTTTTCCCATGTACAGAAACATGAAGATGACCGCTTGTAATAACAGACTGACATTTTCCAAAGGGGAAACAGAGGTGAAGACAGACACAAGCTTGTTTAAAGAGTTTGCATCAGATTCAGACTTAAAAGTTCCTTTTTGTTGTCTTGAGCTGCAACGGTCTCTTTTCACAGACACGTCCTTCCAAAAGGAAAGGTTTAGGCAAGTTGGGTCTTGAACAAACACTCACCTCAAAATTGTTTGTCTCTAAATCTAAGAGATTCCTGCAACAGTTGGGAGGGATGAAGGGGGCAGCAAGAGGAAGCAGAGACAGATCTGCTCTGATACATTCCTATTCATTGCACATCTCAAAGCAACTTTTGAGTACTCAGCTTCCCTGTCTTGCCTTCAAAAGTCCACCAAAATTTTATTTCGCAAATACCTACTCACAGAAAGCTAATTCTTTGAATTAGGACTTGAATGACAAATTTTTAGTTAATTCTGCCTGCTTACAAGGCTCTTCCTACACAGTTAAGACAGAATTATTTTTCAAATGGGAAAACCACAGGTATTGGCCTGTGAATTTAGGTGCAAATGCACCATTTCAACTTTGTGTCTCACCCTGTCCCCTGTCAAGAAAAAAATTACTACAATTTGCTAGTTGCCTTTGATTTTTCTCTCACTTTTTATCAGCAGAGAACATGAAAAGAAATTTGAAATCTCTTAAGTATTTTCAGAATACAAAGTGGAAAACCAGGAGCAGAATGTGCTAGTATCTTAAGGAAAAAAAAAACAAGGCAGCATCAAAAATCCACTGGTGTGACCTCCATGAGTACGTACCCAAACCATCATCTTGCAGCTGAGATTTCTGATTAAAGCAATCAGTTGCAGCAGGAACTATGCACTCCTCTCCTTCCAAGCAACAGTAAACCCCTAACTCCTTCCCTTCCAAAATATCTCCCTAATTTTCCTTTCTCCCAGTCCCAAACCCTTTTAAGGAAGCTTCTGAATCAAGAATAGAAGTGCCCTTCTTGGACAGCTTCAGAGTGGGAGAGTCAACAGTTGGAGGGGCAGGGGCGGATGAAACACTTTAAAATTTTCATCAACCTGATCGCAGAAGCCTAGGCATAAAACCTGCTTCCAATCTACCTTTTTAAGAAGTCTAATGCAAAGAGAACCTGTTTAGAAAACACTCTGAAAGACAAATTAATAACTGTATTGATTTTCCATCACTTGAGCCATCATTTTGAATGCAACAGACTAGTATGAAGCTGCTATGAATGAAGCTACTTAATCCTCTGTACAGCTGTGACAGGCAGCTGCTCAGAGAATATTTTGCTCTAACCAGAGCGTAACAAAGATACCCCAGTCAGTATCTTACACAAGCTAAAATATGCTCACTTTTCAAAGGCATAAACTTTTTCTAGAAGGCAGGAACTGGAGTAGTTTGTTTCTCTTTCTTACCAAGAAGACAGGAACTGGAGCACCAGCAAGTGAAAGGGACCCTTAGGTTCTATGCCTCTTCCTACCTGACTTCTCTCCATGTTCCTCCGGTCAAGAAGGAACCACCAAGGACTGTTAGGAATTTTTTATAGAGAGCAAATAAACTGTGTTCAATCAGTTCAGCCCACTGTTACAGCGGGTAGGGAGACTAATCATCATCTCTACAAATAATCATCATCCTCAAAATAAGGATCTAAGGGTCCTACGAAGCAAATGTAAAGATTTCTCTACTTTACACTTCATGCTCTACACCAGGTACCTGCATGCAGTCTTCATTTTGGCTTTGGATGAGATCACTAGGCGCTCACCACCAATCTTCAATGGCACTGATGTCCAGCTGGATTCACACTATCTCCAGCATCCATCAGTACTCTCCTCTCTGAGAAACTGCAACCAACTAGCATGAAGACCTCAGAAAGCTCAGCCCTAAAGGTCTTCTGGGGCTAAAAAGCTCACTGGCAATAGGCAGTCTCTCTTTTCAGAGTCTCCTGTAACAATTGTTTTTTACAAGGCAATTGAGAACAGGTATTAAACAGCATGACAAAAAGGGCAGGCTAAGAGGCTTCCTCATCTATTGGCACTCTCCACCAGACCATACAACAGTTTATCACAGATTCACCTAAGTATGAAGTCAGTTTCCTCCTCAGCTCATGCAGATGAGATGGTCAAGGCTTCTACAATACAGCTCTGAAAAAATGTTATTCTTACAGAGGTCATAAATGTAGCCTGGCAGATCGTTTCTCCTCCTGTGGTCAAGGATTCCTTCCTCTTCTGCTTCCTGGAAGACTGCTTTATGGAGCCAACTCATCATGATGTTACATTTATATTTAAAAGCAGGAAAATTAGCATTATGAATTTTGCAATGTTTGGTCTGGTTAACATCATCAGAACTTGGTCAATTTAATGAACAATAAGGGAACCACGCTATTTCCACTTGTGTGCAGGTGCCACAAATACCACAGTTCTTACGCAACATCTCACACACAAAAGTAGCTCTCTCGCAAAGTGGTCACTTTACGTTTTCTAAGTTACTCATTGACTTTAGTTTTACAAAAAACAAACAAACCCCCATCCACCACATACACTTTATACAAATGAATTATTACAATTTGTAACAACTTATTTTTAACCAGAGAATATAATATTCTTCATTACCAATAGCTTTTAGTATCTTAAAAATAATACAGGACAGTTGGAGAGAGGCAGAAATTTCCTGTCTTTTTCTGCCCTATGTACAAAATTACATGAGCGTATACCATTTAAACACACTGGCAAGTAATTCAATGCTGATAGACTTCTCCTCTGCTTCACTAGTTCCTGCGTACATGTTTTACTACAATGAAATTTCCTGCATGCCAGCGATGGGGCACAAATCAGTCACATGTGCAGAACCAGAAGCCCCAAGGCCTTGGTTTATTGGGGAGAGGGTATCATTCAGAAGCCTGCTCACAGAGGTCCCTGCCTTCTCTCTTGTTCACTAGAAAAAGACCCTCTCCCAGTCTGGAAGGTGCTGGGAGAGGATCTTTTTCCAATGAGCAAGTTTTGAAGATACTGAGAGATCACAAGTACACACCCACAGTCAGAAGTAAGTGGTGTAGTCTGGTAATGGAAACCTACATTCTAGTTCAACTGTGTGATTGTGGACAAGTCATCCACTGGACTATGCTAAAGAACACTATCTGAAAAAACAGAGCATCAGACATTAGTGTGAATCCTGTAACTTGGTCTGTAAATTAGATGTCATCGTAGCTACTACAAATTCATATCAGAGCTCCAAAGAGAAACAAAGCCCAAGTCCTTATGACAGCCATTCTCAGTTGACCTAAAGGGCTTCTCATATTAATCTCAAAAGGGAATTACCATCATTTTCTTTAATTTACAGCTTGCAAAACAGAAACTCGGGGATGCAAACGAGATGGTCTAGATCACATAATGAAACTGTAGAAAAGCGTGTGACTGAACCCACATTCCAGGATCCCCATCAAATTCTTTAGGCATTACATTGCACTTCTTGCAGGAAGATGTCATCCTCAAAAAGAATAGAAGACTATATTAGATAATACAGTGTTTACTGTACAACCAAGAACTAATGACAGGGAGAGAAGAAAGAACATCAAGTTCTTCTCTAACATTCTTGGCTTTTTTATTATTTTCATTTGCGGTTAAATTTAATATTCCTAAAAATGAAGGCCTTGAAGGCACCAGCCAGCCAGATCCAAGCATTTCGCAAGAAGAATTAAGAAGGTTTCTTAGCACAGCCCTATAATAGCCTTTCTAGAGTATGCCTGGCCAAAGCTCACCATTGTGAACACAGCACCACTGAACTAGAATTAGGCAAAGTGTTCAAAAAGAGACTAAAATCACCATCAACAGGGTCATGTAACAAAGACATAAATTTACAGGAGTCCTCAAAGCATGAGCAGAATTCACCACCAGCCTCTGCAGAGAAGACACTGGCGCAAGACAATCCTCTGTATCCATGGATGCTTTTACCCAAATTATTTCCTTCTTATACAGTTTATACTGTTAGTTGAACAAATTCAACTGGATTTACCAATCCTGTCAGGATACAGGGAACTATTTCTTCTCCATCTGACTTGCTCAGAAGTTTATCCTCACTTCCATGTGTCTCTACTATTTGAGCACTGGAAAAGTATATATGGAGCATGCATTACTGTAGAGAGAGGTTTTCTAATGATACACTTTCTTATTGATTAACAGAGCTCCGACAATTAAAGGGTGCTGAGTTACATGCAGCATATGTCCCTGGGGTGTGAACAATACCTTTGCTTTCTACAACACTTGACACACAATCCAAATTTGCAGTATTATTTTAAAAAAAATAAATTTCAACTTCCTATCAGCCTACTGCAATTTAGCTTCACAAGAACCAAAGTATTATTTTTGCTTTAATACTGATATTTAGAGGAAAATGATGAAGTTCATTATTCAGAAATAGAGACCAGTTTATGAAAGGGTGGTGGTAAGGCGAGGCACAGAAAGAGGTAAGGGTTCTACAGCAACAAAATAGCGGCAATGGTAAAGGACAGAAGACTGAATTTAACCCTTTTATATAGTCTCTAGATTACAGCTATTTCTGTTTCACTCTACTGTAACACTAACCCGTTCCGGTGCAACTTGTTTCCCCTTCTGTTGTCTGTTATTCTTAGAAGGCAGCAGACAGGTCTGCAAAAATATCTAACATAAATGAATGCTCTTGTGCTGTGCAGGTATTTAAATCAATTTATGACTATGCAAATCCTACAGAAAGAATTTTACATGCTGGATCAAATACCTCTGTCAGCACTCTCCGTGACTCCCTGGGATCAACAACTGTTCTCACCTCTCCACATTTGTTAGCGTGTCACAAGGAGCATGGCCCCAGTCCAAATCAACGGCTCACCCACTACTGTACGTGCTGTACGAGATTAAGGCCATGCTGCCAACAAAAATCTCAGACAAGAGAAGACAGGGGAGGTGATGTTAAAACAGATGAACTTGGCAGTAGGGAGAGAAGAGCTGGGTCAGGAAACAGAGCAGAAACGACAGCACGCAGGGATGCTATTTACAGCTTCCTTTAACAGGGGATCACCTTCAATATGGTGTTATTCTGGATTTGTTATTTCTAATGCGATGGAGAGGAGAGGCAAGGCTGAATGGCTGAACTTGCACACAAGGCTTTACTCAAATAGATAAAGTAGGATTTTAGAGTAATATGAGTTTGGTTGTTTAGTTTTTATTAAGGCTATGATTTAAAACTGTTTGCAACAAGTTGCTCCACGGTTTTAACACAGGAGGAGTTAACCAGCCTGAGAGATGTGGGAACGTTTCAGTAAATTCACCACAGGACACGGACAACCACATCTTGCAAAACAGTAATTGTGGTGAAAGAGAAGCACAGCACGCTGCCTCCGAACTTTGACCAAGGGCACAACCTGACAGGTGAGCCGTGCAGGAATGACAAGGAGCACGTACACTAATGGGTGGCAGCTGCCCACAGGCCTGTAACTGGTGGGGTCCCGGTGCCACATACCACAGGGCTTGAATACAACTGTTTCTCAGCTGCTCTGAAATGAGGCAGCTCAAGTGAGATTTGAATATCCCTGTGAATCAGGTGTCTGCATCCATTTCTGATGTGTGTATCTCTGGAATCTTCCATCGGGAGCATGGACCGCCCTACAGGGGACATGAGCCTCCTGGGAGTATACCTGGTTTTCTCATTAGTTTGGCTGATGCCTTCACAACAGACTCCTTCCCACCTTCCCAGCTCCTCCCATAGCCCAATCTCCTTATGGTTGAGGGCTCAAGAAGCCTGAGAGCAAACAGCCACTGAAATTTACATTTAAACCAAAGAGCCTTTCAGTTTCCACCCTTGGCTCAGGCTCACAACCCAACACACTGCAGGAAAGCGCTCCCCTAACTGCAGTCAGCTCTTGAGGATCACTAAGACAGCCCTAAGCACGCAGGTTGGATGTAGCATGGAGGGTGAAGAAACAGCACCAGGTGAGGAACTGGCAGAACTGAAATACTAGAGAAAGCATAAATAGCGCAACGAAAAGGTCCAGGTAGTAAAATCAATGCCAACGTGCATGACATTAACCAGAGTAGGCTGAATAGCTGGAGTTCTTACTAAAAATATTCTATATCCATTGAAGTGCTCTTGCTCAGGAATAAAAGAAAGGTGATTTAGATATTAACTGTGTTGCTACATACCAACTGCTGTTCTACAACTGCTTGCACAAGTTCCCTACCAGCATGTTCTCCAGGTGACAAGGGATGTGCCACAATATTACACACAGCTGCACTCTCTGTGCCTCATAAAGCCCGCCCTTCAGGAATGCGTACAACAACACAAGAATTGGAGATGACAAATCTTCTAAGTCTTAGTCAGCTGTGAGCAACTTAACACATATGCCCTTTGCCTCTATGTTCATCAAGTTTTTCCCACTGATAAGATGGGTGTATTGTGAAGGCAAAAGAGTTAACAACTGAAACCAGGACAGACTGTGAGGAGAAAGCCCCTGAAGTCTATCTCTCCATGTATTTCTTTGAACATTTACAAGTTTCCAGTGCTCTGGGAAGTGGATGCCTGTGCTACTTAGTGATGAGTAGTCATCTACTATTCAGGGAACTGGTGCCAGAGGGTCAGACCCAGAAGTGAAACCTTTTCATCTCCTGTGTACAACACACAGGTGGGAAGAAGCAGAAAGGTCTGTAACTAGAGCAAGGAGAATACTGACTCCATTAAGTAAAATAATCTCTGTGCTACTAATTGTAGAATATTAAGCAGAGCAAAGAGAACATCATTTCCCAAGAAAGAAAAATTGTCAAAACAGCAGAATTTGTCTGAGCCATTTTTCCACCTGACAAAAGCATATTCCATAAAATTCTGAAAATATCTTTTTTAATTTTGCTTCTCTTTGAAAGAGAAGAATATAAATTTGATCAAAGACATCAATCAGAAGCAACATCTTTTCAAATGATAAAGGTGTTGCTTTATAAATTTTTTTTATCATTTCTATCAGCATTCAGTTCACTGACAGGAATTCTTTGGGAAAACAGTTCTCTGTACCACTCTGTCCTGTTATTTCTGACCTTCAATGAAACCTTGAGTGGAAAAAAAAAAAAAGATTCTCAGCACTAGAGGACAAAATCACAGTAACCTTGACGTTACAGAAATTAGCATTCCAGGAACTGGGAAGACTAGACAGAATTGGGCCAAATTAATTCAGTACCTTCTGTCATGAAGAAACGGATGTGAAGGACTCTGCAAACACCTGTTCCTCTCTGTGAACAGCACTCATGCTCTTGGAATGACATCAGGACAGTATTTGGTGGGAAAACAGTTCTTACCTTACTAATACAACATAAAACCTATCCAAAGGTGCAAGTCCATTTTAGACTGACAAAACTACTTTTGTTAGGCAGCAGTGTGCCAGGGAGCTCTTTTCACCAAACCCTACCAACAGCACAGGAAACAGATTGAATTTCCTGCACCAAGATCACCCTCCTGGTTGAAATGCAGAAGGACTATGAAAGAACCACTCACCTGGAATCTCTGGACCAACTCCAGTGACTGGCTGTCATTCTGGTCTGCTTCAAGGATGACATCTGTCAGTTTATGTATGATCACATCCAAGGGGCCCTGATCTTCAATGGGTTTGGTGAGGTCAAGCTAAAGAAACCAGAGAGAAACCTTTTATTAATATATGGAGGATCCGAGGTTTTTGTACCTGCCACCATCCAAGGTATCGCTCCCAAACACAAAGCATTCACTTTACACGCTGCCTTTATTTTGGTATGTTACCCAAATCCCTGAGAATTTACATTTCACTGAATGTCAGAAAACTTTACTCAGACATTTATTTCTCAGCAGTGTAGATCTAATCCCATGAAAAAGCAATGAAGTCATTGGCAAACACCCTTCATGCAAACACCTTCTTGTGCTTCTCCACTGTGAGCCAACATTTCCCTCTTCAGCCCTGTTTCCTGGCGCTTACACATACATGCAACAAGAATGAGCCAGCAAAGATTATCACCACTAATAAAAGGAACACTTTGCCCTTCGAGATTGCACAAAACCAAAACACCACCCAGGACAGTAATACAGGTAACAGAAATGCAGGTGACTCAGGATCTTTGCAAATTCATCTGCTGCAGGGAGAGCTATTTAGCCCGTAAGGAGGAGTGCAGCTCCCAGAGCACTCCCATTAGCAGACTTTGGCAGTTAGCTGGATCAGGGACAAAGACCTGGGGTGGGGTGTGCAGAAACTGCTCCAGACAGCATGGGAAGGCATGCGGCGATGGGTCACGGGGCTTGGGCACCAGTACCAAGACAGGGTTCAAGGAGCAGAGGAACCACGTGCACTGGAAGAGGGTTGAGTTAGGGATCTCTTGAGGAAATCTTAATGCAAAGAAGGCTATTGGACCTGATGGGATGCATGCAAGGGTACTAAGAGAACTGGCCAATGCCACTGTGAGGGCTTAGATTTATCAGGACATAAATCAAAACTGTGCAGATTCCAACTAAATCAGGAAAAGAATTCTACCATGAGGACAGTTTGGTTGTGGCGCAGAGTCCCACAGAGGCTGTAGGATCTCCATCCTTCAAGGTTTTCAAGACCTGAAGCAACTTAGATCAAATTTAATGCTGAATCTGCTTTGATCGAGATGATGTACTATGGACCCCTGAGGTCCCTACCAAACTTAATGATCCCATGAAGCTACTTGCCAGATTTGAACATTTGTACAGTCTAAGTATCCGAACTGGCTCATGTCCTAGCCAACACACCAGGCTGCCCACAGCACAAAACCTGTCATGTTATCAATTGCTCTTCAACCAATTGTGTGATCTACTGCATCAGTGGCAACTTAACCTTGTACACAGCAAACCAGGAACATCTTTGAAATGTCAGACAGATATGTGCTTGCTAAATTAAAGTTAGCATTTGATTCTACAGTTATGCGCATAGTCCTTTCCATTGCTGCTATCCCTTTTTTAACTCCGGCAGAGAAGGGGGTGGGGGGCACAGGAGGGAGAGGAGGGCTGGGAAGAGAGGCTGCTGATGCTCTGTTTCTATAGAACCCTGGTCTTCACTGTCTCTTTAGCTTGAGTTTTGTCCTAATAAAATTTCCAACCCTACTGAAATTGTCCTGCTTTGAATTAAGGAGTGCCTTAAGGAAGGTAATGATATGACAGGACGGGTGGAGCTCAAGCACCAATAAAACTAAACCAGCAGAGATCTAGCAACCTTGTAATAATTTGCTAGTTGTTCATCTAACTGATCCAAGCAGGCAAATCGCTTTTCTTGCGTAGGCACTCTTATCTGGGCTAGGCTTATTTGAGTAGAATAACTGAAGTTACCCACAGCACGAAAGCAAACTGAAAGACAGACAGTCCTTCCCAATAGAGACCACCTTTGCTTGCCCATTACTATCTGCTCCTACTAACAGCTACAGGTTGAGGCTCTAGTACTGTCTTTGAAGTACTTACACAGATTCTAACACAACTGGAAAACATATTGTGCATCTATCTTCCAAAGGGACTAACACAGGCACTGCTCACAGCTGGGCAGCAGACTCCCTACACATGAATATTACGCAAGGGTAAAGACAAACAAGTCAGACTTGATGTGGACGCTCAGTGATGGGTAAGTTGTGGCTGGGTGAGACAGTCCACAGAACCTTTGGCTGCCCTGGCACTTACATTTTTACTCCTGCAAGTAGTGCAGCATGAAGGCTAAGGGCAAGCGTAAGCATCTGCAAAATTAAGGCAAAATGAAGTGAACTGCAGCTTGGCTAAGGACATGGAAGAAGATGATCTACTTCTGCAACCAAGTTCCAGAAAAATCAGTTAATATCCTTAAAAGAAATCTCAGATGACCACACTGCTTTTCCTGAGGTTTTTTCATCTGCCTATCACATCTGGAAGGAAGCAGGAAAACAAAGGGCCCATTTAACTGGGTCAGAAAGTTCCCAGTTGCCAAGGTACAAAAATGTGAATTAATCCCTATTTTCAGGACTTCCAGTTTGAAAAACAGTGAGAAGCAAATAAGTATTTGATTGGTTACCCCTCTACATTCTTCCTGCAGTTGCAGCTCAATCTGTACAGACACATTGAGAAAATAAAAAAACAGTCCTCCCTTTCAGCCTTGACCCAAGAATAGAAGTGAGCCTCCAAGGCACATCCAGGCATTTTCAGCATAGTGTTTTCCAGAAGCATGAGACATCTGGGCAAGATAACTTCTTCACAACAACGATGCCAGCCAAAAGCAACTGGCATGTTTTGAGAATGAAACCAAATGCACCTAACTTTGCACATCAGAAAGTGTTAAAAAGGTCCCCCCGTAACATTGCTCTGCTTCCCCTTCACCAGGAAAGCAATGCTAGGAACGTCAGCACGCTAAGGCAGCTCCTCAGGTAGGAAGCTCAACGACCACTTCAATTGGCTCAACAAGGGCAGCAGGTACATTTCAACCACACAAACCTTCAAAATTTGATCCAGTATTTTGTGGATTGGAGGATCAAACTGTTTGCAAGAATAAGTTCTCTGTGTTCTGGGCCATGTGGCAGAAAGCAAATATCCCTGGTCTGTGCGGAATTTGGAAGAGATCCACCTTCCTTTTATATACCAAGAAGAAGAAAAACAAAAAAAAAGTAAAAGTAAAAGAAGGAAAAAAAAATAGGGTTTGAGGGGGGAAAAAGAAGTCTTTTCAAGTGGAGTATCAGACCCAAGCAGAAGCCAGTGAAAGTAGAGTGAAAAATTTCTGATGGCCCTCTGCTGAGACAAACACTGATTCATTGTTTGTCATCAGCTGGAATTTGAGCCCTCCTACTTCCCTTCTCTTTCAGCATCTCTCTCCAAACGATCTTTGCATTTGACATGATCACCCAAAGGTTTGTTTTTGCACAGAACTAACACCATAGCAACAGAAGTGAGAGAAAAGATTTATCAGCACCAGCCTGAAAAAACAGAGCGATATGGTTATGGTGCCTTTTATTCTGTGAAGTCAGCTACAGCCTACTCTGCTTGCCTTTTTTTATATTTAAAAAAAACCAAACCAAACCAAAACAGAAAACCAGGTATTTCATGGCATTATCACTTACCATCAAAACCCAGTAGAATTCAGGTGAACGACATGGAAGACAGCGTGAAAACTTTACACAGAAAATGCCAGACACAAGGCACATGCCTTTCCAGGTCTTACAAACCCATATATGGAAGAAAACAACCCGTAGATAAATGTTGTTATCGTAGCTGGCTATGGCCTCCTCACCTTCTCATAGAAAGACTGGCTGGGAGTTAAAAAACGCTCCAAGCTTAGATACCTCACAGTCTGCCCTATAGCCTTCCAGAGCATCCAATGGAGAGCAAGTTACAAGCACATAGAGCTCCATCTCTGCCCTCTTCTCCCCTTCCCCCTCCCTCTGTCCTCCAGAAACACACAGCCAGGACATTATCCAAATCATTACCCAGAAGGGTAAAAAAAAGTTTATTTCCATTAAGCATAATTTGTTTAAAGTTTTGGGGTTGTTTTTCTCCAGAACGCTGGCAATCCATCTATATTGCAGGGACAGGGCGAGCGCCTGGCAGAGTGCCACGGCTTTCCACTGGTCCCAACTGCAATCCCACACGCATGCATTTCTGGAAGCCGTGTTTAAAAATAAAACTGTGTCCAAGTAAAAAAAAAAAATCTGGATTCGTTCACTCAGGAAAAAAACAAACAAGTGCAAATGTTGGATTTAGCAAAAAGAAATATCATTTATCTAAGTGATTAAAAATAGTTTTGTATTTTTTGCTTTATTCAGTGTTCCCAGTCCATGCTATAATCAACTGCATTTCAGAATCTGGCTGAGCAGGATTTGTGTTTTTTAAAAGCTCTTCTTTAGAAATAGTTTTTGGATTATCATCCACATGAAATGAAGTCTTAATACCAACCTGTTCTGTTCTCTGAAGACAGATCTGTCCACTGCTATATCCCTGAGGAATTTATAACCTATCTCCCCATTTCTATTCATTCTCCCTTTGCTCTTAAAGTATTTTCATTTAAAAAAAACCCTAACAAATTCATAAATCTATTGTTTAAGCATTTTGCTTCCAGTCTCTCAATTAACAAACAAATTAACAAACTCCACTCACCAGGATGCTGCACTAAGTTCTTGCTTTGTTTCAGTTTTTATTTGATGCACTGCTTCAGAGCAACAAGGAGTGCATGTCCCTCCACAGCAGCTTGTCTTGCTGCAGGTGGAAAAAGCTCAGGAAACTTTCTTCCAAAGGAGGTGAATGAAAATAAGGAGAAAATCATCAGAGGTGACTAGGCAGATACCGCCAAATCATCAGGTGTTCTCTCAAGTGCTAGAAAGCTCAATAAAGTGCCATCAAAGGGCAAGAATCTGTCCAATTTTGCAGTAGAGAAATGTCAATGCTCTGCTACACATTTTCAAAAGTTACAGTTCAAAAGTCCCTTTGTGGTAATTTAACCATTTTCCTCCCCGTGAACCGGACATACAGCACCAGCCTGACCTGACCTCTCTGCTCCCTGAGTCCTGAGGCTGTATGTGGAATTTTCTACACAAATCTGTTGTATCCTGTTATTCAGATACTCTGTTAAGGCTGCACTGACCCCAAAACATGTGGGGTTTATTTCAATCTTAATTCAGCTTCTTAAACTCCACTGCATGTAGACCTTGAGGTTTTTAGTCATCATCTTCCTCTCCTGGGGCTATTTTCTACCCTGTGTCTTCACCACATGCATTTATATTGAAAGGCTTGTAAAACAAAGCTTTATAAATTCTCCTTTTCTTCCCCCAAGCCCAGCCCCAGTGTTTACCTTTGCTGTGTACGAATCCTGAGCAAGTCATAATGAAAAAAAGTCATGAGCTCTGGGCTGGAAAGCCAAGACTTCAAGAAGCTGAATCCTGACAGCTGATGTATTGCTGGATGCTGTTCTCTCCCCCAAAAGCTCAGAGATGAAAGCCTCTAAAAATATCTTAAGTGCTCTGGAGAACAAAGGGAAGCCGCAAAAATCAATACTGCCAAGTTCACTGTTTTGCCTTATTGTAAAAAGGAGAGAAGGTGCTTGTATTTGAAAGGAAGTGGGGAAATTCCTTAAAAAGAAATCAGGAAAATGGCTGTGCATGTCCATCTATACATGTGAGACCTACTTATGTGGAACAACAGTGAGAGAAGAGAATGGCGCAGAAGCCTGCCTGCTCATCTGACAAACCAAAGGAAATTCATGGGGCCAAACAAGACCTCTTTTCCCAAATTAAATCCGGCAGCTGCAGTCCAGTCCTGTCCCTCCATCGTGACTACACTCCCACAAACCCCACTATCAGGTCTGTGCAAGTACAAAAGGAACACAAGTGACTCCCTGGCAAATCCCACAGAAGGTGACACAACATAGGTGGGTACACGTTTCCTCATGAGGAAAGATGTTACCTGCTAGATGAAAACCAGGTATTTTCACTGATCTACAGGCTCTCCATAGCTCCTAAAATATTCATATATTCTAACTAAACATTTACATATTTAAGTGAGTTCCTCCTCATCTCTCTGGCCAAGCGAGGAAGTGATCTGGGCTGCCATCATGCACAGCCAGTGCAAGGACTCAGCACTTGCTGCTGCTGCTAATGGAGCCAAAGGAGAACATAAACCCCTCTCTGTGATGGAAACACCACTTCTGTCCCACTGCAAAGGGCATGCATGGACCAGACCATCAAGGGCTGTAAAGGAAGAGCAAGAAGTTCATCAAGAGACCCTATTTTCTCTCTCCACGTCCCCCTTCCCCAGCGCTGAATTAACTTGCGTGCCCTGTTGCAGAGGTGGCAATCTGAGAAAGGAAATCCGCTGCGGTGAGGAGACTTCCCCCCCGACTCCCCCCTCACGCTGACAAGAGGAGAGAGCATCACAGCATCGGCAACAGCCGCCACGTCGGAGAGGAACTCCTTCCCAAGCAGGAAGGAAATGTAGCTTGAAAATACCCTACCTTTTTTTCACTGGTCTTCTCGGAATTGAGGAAATTAAAGGCTTACCAAAGAGCTTACCTTTCTACCACTGCAGGACGCCAACTCTACAGGTCATTTTTTGTTGCTTTGCCCACTTAGTTTAAGAGAGCCACCAAAGGAGAAAGAAAGCATGTCCCATGCTGGGACACGTTGCTCAGAATCTCAGGTGCCAGTGACATCCCAAGCAGCAAGTTAAGCCTAAAGGTGAGGAACAGCACAGCATAAGCTATAAAGCTCTGCTGGGTTCCCATTTGCTCAGATACTGAAACTTTAACACCAGAGCAGAAGATTCTGGGTTTAACAGATGGTTTCTTTACATTTTCTTGTGCTGGTGCCAGAGTGGATTACTTTTCATTCTGCTTGGCACAAGTTGCCAGAGAGTATGTGCGAGCCCTTTGCACATTTTCAGGAGTCACACACTGCTGCTCCCCTGGAAGCCAGGAACGATCTCTGAAACGTCTGGGAAGTTCTCACTTGGAGCTGTATTCTAGATAAAATGAGGTAAAAGGAATCTCATAGCTTTTTTTATACTACATGTACTAACATAAACGGACACCACTTATGCATCGCTTCCCCAGCTGCTACACAACCTGACCATCCTTTGCACATTCAAGGCTTAGTCCTGCAGTCACGCAATCCCCCAGCGCCCCGATGAGCATCGTCTCCCCGCAGCCTCCTCCGCATCCTCCCACAGAAGCAAACAGCGAGCCAGCATCGCCGTCACCTGTGCAGGAACAGTGACAGACTCTGACTCGTGACTCCTGCTCGGTGTGCAGAACAACGCTGGGACAAGTCACTGCTCCACCGTAGAGGGGAGACCTCATTCCCCTCTACAACTACCTGAAAGGAGGTTGTAGAGGCAGGTTTTGGCCTCTTCTCCTAAGGGAATAACAACAGGACCAGAGGAAATGGTCTGAAGTTGCGACAGGGGAGGTTTAGGTTAGATAAAAGGAAGAACTACTTTACTGAGCGAGTGGTCAGGCACTGGAACAGCCTGCCCAGGGAGGTGGTGGAGTCACC
>JAOXJM010000041.1:6143618-6156258 GCA_026413425.1 Tringa solitaria
CATGCTCTAGTGCCCAAGATTATTGGTTTGTGGGGGGGGTGTGATGTGGGGGGGTGTTGTGTTTGGTGTTGTTTTGGGTGTGGGGTTTGGTTGGTAGGTGCTTTTTTGTGTGGGTGTGGGGGGGGGTTTTTTGTTTGGTTGGTTGGTTTTTTATGAGGTTGGACTCGATGACTTCATGGTCCCTTCCAACCATGGAGATTCTGTGATCCTCAGTCACTCACACCTCTCCCACTGCCCCCTCTTCTCCCTCCTTGCTCCTCTGACCCTGGCATATGAACCTCTGCTCAGCATCACTCTCCTGTTAGCACCAAGTTTTGCCCTTCACTTCTTTAAAAGGAAAACCTGCTTGTTTGGACTATGGCTAAAGCTCTTCACAGCAATGATTTTCTTTTCAATACAGACTGTTTTACCCAAGACTGGAACTTTGTTATTGTATTGTTTTTGACCTGCAGCCCAATGCAAAAAAAAAAATAATCTAGAAATTAAACTGTAACTCGGCTTGGCCTATCTCCTTCTCTCCTGTACAATACTTTGGCAGCTGCAGAAAGTTCTTTCCAGAACTTGCAAAGATGTGGGAATGGTTGTTTCTGAGGATGATGTTAACCTGAGAGCTCGCGTCCCATTTGGGCTGGAGTGCAGTGAGCAGGTTTTGGCAGGCAAGTGGTTAAGAGGTTCAGCCTTGTTCAGGAACGAACTCCCTGAACAATTGCTGATTTTCAGCACTGCAGGAGGAATAACCGATGTTACTCAAATCCAAAAAGGTCTCTTGCCAAGGGTGTCTCCTGAGGTCATCAATGCTCCCATGGATTAGGAAAGGGAGCAGAACAAATCCAGAGATTAGCAGAGAAGAAAAGTGTTACAGAAAATGTGTGACATGGGAGGATTAACGCTCCAAAGAAGGAAAGCAAGTTATAGAAAAACAAGATTCTAAGGAGAATTTGCAGTCGGCGTAACCCGCTGCTGAGACTGCCTTGCTTTGCTTTCTGTAACTGTCAAAAAGATAGCGTTCACGTACACCGGATTAAAAAGCCATACAGGCAATCCCAGTAGGGGAAGGTATGGGAAAACTACGAAGACGTTCACAAAATGTATAGCTCACTTCTTGAACTTAAAGTTCAAGATCTGCTTTGGAATGGGCAGATTGTATCCAGAGAGGCCAGAAAGACTTTATAAGGAAGATTTTTAATGTTTCCTTGAGCAAACTGGGTCAGCTCTAGCCCAGCTATTGAACTGACAGTTCAATCAATCCTGTAGGAGAACAGACATTAAAGGAGGAGCGGAATGGAGAAGCCATCCACAGAGAACACTCCAGCTACTCCAGAATTCAGAAATACTGCAGTCCCACAGCCAGTACAGCCCAGGTAAGCAAAAGGAGGAGGGATGAGTTGGGTGAGCTTCACTTCTCGGAAGTTTTCAGTGTTTAATTAGAACATCATACGAACATTGAAAATATCTACTAGTACTGTAAATACTTTTTTTCTAACAACTATTGGATTCAGAGAAAGTTAAGGTGAAGGAAACACCTTCTGATGGTTTCTCTTGGAGCCATGTAAACATGCACTGCGCAACCTCCCTCCCTTTGGCCGTGGGATTAGATAAGTAGAAAAGTTGATACCTAAGACACATTCCCCAGAAAGCCTGGCTAACACCCTGTATCCCAAAGACCAAGGAAGCTCAACTCTGGACTTGCCCCACAAAAACCATAAAAACTTTAGAAGACTTTGTCAGCCTAAAGGGAAAATAAAAATGGGTAAGGCTGCTTTTAAACACAAGATAAGGACACGCTTAGGCTGATCTGTATTTATCCCCGTGCTGCATGACCAGAAGTCAGAAGAGAGACAGTGAAGAGACAGCAGAGATTGTGGCATTACCTTCCATCCTGTCCCAGCAAGTATTATTTATGGAGAATGCAGTTGCCTTTCAATTACAAGGCATTATTTCAGCTTGGAACCACTGTTCTCAGTATGAGAAAATGATAAATCAGTTCCTTCCAAAGATGAATTTAAAGGCATTTATACAGTCTGAAATGAACATGGCCACAAAGATAAAATAGTTAGACCGTGATTTCTCAAACTGTGGAAGAAGGGTGTGGGTGGAGATCACAACCATCATGAACCACCTTCTCAGGTGCTGCACTGCTGGAAGCTGTTGGAAAAAGGAGCAGAGAGCGAAGCCAGGAGAAGGTGGCTGGGATACAGGCAAGGCTCTAATGTGAGGAGGAGCACAGTGGGTCTGACTCATTGCTCTGGCAAACACCCTGGCATAGAGAAGGTGATTGCAATAGTTAATGCCCAACAGTTTGTTTCTCAGCAACTGCAAAGTATCTTTGCTTTTTATTTTCTAGCATGTCTGACAAAGTCCTCTCACATGCTCCATGGCCCAACCATGCATCAGATATCTTTGCCTACCCAGCTGAACTGTCTTCCAACACAGCACCTCCCCAGCACATACAGAGAACCACAGGGCGAACTTTTTAGGTAAAATTCCCTTTAAATGAGAGTTATAAAAAGCCTTGCTATTGCTGTGCTGAGGAAGTCTGACAATACCGCTGTATTATTTGGACATAGCCAAATATTAATGAGAGTAAAACAAGACTAACTGTATCATTAGGGGAGATTAGCTTCTTAAATTCAGGAGAACAAATGCCAGGACTGAGGATATGGTCCAGCTATTCCGAAGCAGGAAAACTAAGATGAAATTCAGTAGTACAAAGAATACTACATCAAGCGTGTTAGTTTAAATTACAGAATGAAATGTTGTACAATTCAAACATATTTTTATGATCTCAGGACAACAAACTGACAAATTAAAGGAAGTAATAAGTAAAGACTGCTGAACTGTGAAAAGCTCAAGGATTTGAACATAAAGGATGCTTGGCATTTCTTGTAGGCATGCCAAATAGTGAAATGTACTTCAGGAACACATGAAAAACAAGAAAAATTGGGATCTCTGTGCAGCAAGTGAAGGTTTAATATTAAAGATAATACAGGAACAGCCCTAAACTTTACATAGTTATTTGGCCTCAATTTTCAGCAAGGATAAAGATGCTGACAATGGGAGCAAAGCAAGGTGGTAAACAAAGATGGGTACAGATATACCAATAGGTACCAGCAGTCAAAGCCAGAACTCATGGAGTGAGATTCACTTCAACTCATTTTAAGGAGTTGATAACTACATTGTAATTTCAGGCTTTTCTTTGCAGACAGAGATAAATTAATAAATACATACCTTGATGTTTTAAATGAATCCAGCCTGCTTTATGTTCATATTCTAGGATACAAGGAATTGTCCCTGAAACATGCCTGATCAGAGGAAGCCTAGTGGAGTGGCACAGATGTCAGATGACTCTGAAGAGTTTAATGTCTCGAGGTGAGGGGAAGCTGCCTCTCTCCTATAATTGGATACTTAAAACAAAAAAGCCAAAATCCCTCTAGGAAACAAAATCCCATTAACCAAAAGATGGCATAGGAAATCACAGGATGGTGATACAAGGGTTCTGAATAACTGTCTCCATTATGGAGTGCTTCCCAAGGATCAAAAAACCAAAAGAACTATATTAGGAAAAGAGTAAGAGGTGGGGAAAATGACAGCTTCTGATTGCTCATCTGACATAGTACCATGCAAACACTTCAGCACATTTGAAGATACTGAAAAATAATCAGATCGTCAGAGGTAAATAAAAAAATGTACTAAAACACAACATGAGTCTACAAAAGATGGATCCAACCCTTCTAACTGGCTGTATGACTGCTGTTTCTCTAGATGAAGAAAAGGCAGCAAAATCTATTTTCTCAAACTTCAGTAAAGAATGCAGTCAGGTAAACTGGAGAAAGACAAGGACCAGTAGAAGAACAGGAAGGTGAATGAAGAGCTAAATAGAAGAGAAAATGCCAATGGCTTGCATGCTGAAAGCAGCAGTGGCAAACCAGAGAGGTTGCGCTACTGGCATTCCTCAGAAACTAGTCTTGTGACCATTTTATTTAGTGGTCTTCATTAGTGGTCTTAGTACAGTAAGTAGACTACTGATAGACCTTAATAATTATGCAGAAGTGTAACAGACACCACCACCCAGGCAGAATTATCATGCAGAAGGGAGAAGTAGAAATAAGACAACATGACTGAATAAAAAATGAAAAGGCTACATGTAGCTGGACTCACGATGCAAAAAAATCTGCCCTATGCCCAGAAAAGGATGCTAGTATGGTAGCTGAAGTACAACCGTGAAATAAACTCAGTTTCACCAGGATTAGAGTATTTTGGGTGAGGTTTGTAAGAGTCAAGCTAGTACAGAAGGCGCTACTGAGGCCCCCCCATGGAACAGCTCCTCCCAGCTTAGGGTATTTGCATCTAGAAATACAAACTCAAAATGAAAATAAATGCTTAAAAATTCAACCAAACTTTGTAAATTCTATTCTCGAGAGCCTAGAAAATCCCTTCTACACTTACATCCCATGGTCATGAGTTCTTAAAAACTAATAAAAGGAGCGCTTGGGCTAATGCAGATTCTTTGAGTGTTAACCACTTTCTAACCACTTTCTGTCAAGAAAAAGCTTACTATAATCATAAATACTGCTGCTGCACGTGAGTACTGCTTTACTGTATACTATAAATGTGCATTCTGGGGTGCACAGCACAAAGAAAAATCTGCTACCCAGGAACACGTATGGTCCAGGAGTTCCCTAAATATTCTTTTAGGAACAAAAGAATTAGGGGGTGCAGTAATGGCACTGAAGTAGAAAAATCTCATGTTTCAAATTATTGAAACTCACATTTCACTTCCATCATAAACAGAGCGCTAAGTGAGCAGCACACAGGCAAGATTAAAAAAAGACCATCAGAAACATCACTCAGAAGAAGCGGGCAAAGAAGCACTTTGTCATCGAGTTGTAAATCGATTCTGACACGCTCCCTAATTCTGGGCTCTTTCCTCACCTACCTTGACTGACGAGTCTTCCTCACCAGATGGAGAAGGAGGCTGTAGCTCCTTCCTTGGCAAGGCACCCAGGCCTCCCTGGACTTCTGCAAGGATCCTGCAGATCCCTTGTCTTGCTAAGATGGCTGCGCTGACTTAAAGGAATATCAGCGACATGAAATTAGGTCGGAACTTCATTTTAAGTGTTTAATAATAGTTTCAGGTGCTATCTCCCAAGCCTACCATCTGACTGTTGGGGCTTTAAAATGACATTGCCCGCCCCCCACTATTCATTTTCTTTTCCCTTTCACTGTTTGAAAGGCTCAAGCGAACAGGAAAATGACTTCCTATTCAGGGAAGATGGTTAATGCAGCGGTAATTAAATGAACTAGAAAAAGAACAGCTAAAATTGCAGTTCTTGTTCCTCACTCAACTGTGTTTACAGGAATCTCAAGCGTTCCTGTCACAGCAACAGGTAAAACATCCTCAGAACATGGAGTGTATAAATGGTTTCCACAGACACCAAATCCCACCCTTAGTATTCATACTAATTTTAACAAGCAAAGATGGGAAGAGGAGAAAACAGCTAAAATATCAGAACACAGCCAGAGTGTGAAAAGCCCGTTTGTTTAGCTTGTAACCTCATGATGGAGAAAACCAGATAAACTCCTAGAAGGCTTCATGTGATAATCCAGTTTTCAAAGCAACCTTGCATGCACTCTCCCCCTGAGCTCTGGATATCAAGGCACTTGTCTTGACCGTCACTCAGCTGCCTGTCATGACGTGCTAACAACCTCCTACCTCCCTCCGCTGTTTCTCGTCTATCAGCACAGATGATGCTTCATTTACTCTCACTTTCTTTCCTTCTCCATTCTTGCACTCCAAAAGCCCTTGTTGGAGAAGATATACATATGCGTTTTCTTCCTCTCCTTCCCTTCTGAACTAGTTAACTTTCATATAGGATATGGCACAGAAGAAACCTCCACATGTAGCCATTCTAAACCATCTTCTGAAACTGAGAACTTAGGTTGAGCTTCTATGCATTTCCCCATAGTCAATTCTCACCCCTGTAGGATTTAACCGCATACATTTTGGGAAGGAAAGGGGGCTTGAAACCATTACAATGCAGTTAACTGAAATAACTTCATAATTAGAAGTGCTCTCCAACACAAGCGCTTTGAGCTATGACATGAACACTAACTCTTTCCCTTGCCTGTCCCACACCCGGGAGCCAAGCACCTCACCGTAAGCAGTCACCTGAGTTGTCTGAGCAGGAAAAATCAAAACCACACATCACTGCTGGCACGGTTTTTAGACCCAACTGCATTCGCATACAATTGAAAAAAAAAAAAGCCTGTTTGATGACAAAACCCCTTCCATGTGCTTCCTGACTGACTGTTTGGTCTTCACTCTTAGTCTAAGCAAAATATCTTGAAACCTTTCGGGCACAAGCACATTTGAAACTTTCAGGACAAATCTCAATTTCCAAATGAAAAAACCTTTCCTTATTCAAAGCAAAAGATGTGAATAAACTTCCCATTTAAATTTATGGTAACAGTCACATAAGAATTGTCTTCATAAAACTTCAGAGAAAATTTCTATTTAATCAGGATTTTAATGCACCACACTAAAAAAAGAAGCTGAATTTGCTCCCTTTGCATCCCTTGACTTACCATACCTGCTAATCCCCGAGCACAGAAAAACTGACTTAAAACCTCAGATGACTGGCAAAAAGAGTCCCTTGCAGACGAAGTCTACCCTATGCATCTCAGCAGTATAGAAAAGCTGCTTCCCAGCAGGAGCTGGTAAGGCAATTTCCAAAGGCTGCTTCCTCTAAGCTGTGTGGCAGCGTGAGCTTGGCCACGTTGGGCCAGGACCACCCACCAGAAGACAGTGCATCCAGAGCTCTCCAAGTCCCGATCCTCACCTTACCAGAGAGATTAAAAACAGCCTGTCAAGTTTTCTGAGCATGACTTCCCTCTCTGCTGCTTTGCATCTCTCCATGAGCCCCTTTTATTTCCCCCCATCCCTCCTTGGCAGCCACAGATTACTGTCGAAATGGCATCTCCCTCCTCTTCAGGCAGTTCGTGTGGCCACGGCTCCCCGCCGGCAGCCCGCGGGGCCATCCCTCACTGCTGTTTACAGACAGGAAAGACCGAGGTGTGTGACCCAGCTGGCCCCTATTAAAGATAATGTTATCACAGCTCCAATTGTTCCTGTCTACATCTGCTGATGGGAGGAAATAATCGACTTGTCTGAGCTGGAACAGGGGATGTTGGAGAACTATGAATCTGAAAGCTGCTTGTGTCAGGAAACTTCAGACACATGTTGCATTAATAAATGATTTTTTTTCCCCCCATAGCTGTGTTAATAAATGGCAACTTACCATTATTTCTCCTTATTTCTTTCTATTTGCATGGAAGAGAAAGTCAGGGTGTGGGCGAGGCGGTGTGGGGAAAGGCAGAGACCAACATGGAAAACCAGAGGTAAAGCCTCCTGCTGCCTTGTAGGCAACTGCAGCCGTGCACAGAGTCTAACGCGCACGGCACCTACACCGCGGTGAAAATACAAGTGTTCGCAAACAGGAAGCGCTGCAGGATCTACATGCATGTCCTGAAGCGCTGAACTCCAAGCCAGGACTTCAGAAAAACACACAAGACTGAAAAACAACGGAGATGTCACAGAATCACATGGGGTTGGTCCTCCACACCGTCTTTCTACTTACCTACAGCAAGACCTGCTGCGGGGCCAGTTCGGCCCTGGTTGCAGGTGCTGGGAGTGCCCTTCAGCACACACCTTGAAGGATTTTTAATCTACACAGCAGCCTTTCAGAGGAAAAATGCTAGGAACATAACTGGTTGAGTTGCAATGTTTTAACTAAAACACAATAAACTATGCTCCAAGGCATCACCTTTAAAAGGTTTGCCTTCTGTCCCGTTACTACCATCATTGCCGTAATTAGTTGTAGTAGACTGGCTTCCTTTAAGGTGCAGAGCCTGCTGTGCTCTCACATCTGGAGGTTCATCACCCAGGAGGTCATTTAAGCCCTTCCAAATTACTTCCTCCATCATGCTTTTTAATCATTAGCCTATTTTATTTGGTATTTGAATACTGGATGAGGACATCAGAGAGATGCTTATGAAGCTACAGCAGCTGCGGGCCTTACAAGGACTGAGGTGACACCCAGGTGCTTTTATTATGCCTCAACTTTGAGATTTTCAGGTCTCTGGACCATCAGCCAAACTCAAAGATCCTGTAGGTTGTTACGGTGGCACTTAGCACAACTTGTTTAATTTTTGTAACCAGTTAGGAGCAGGGTCTGTTACTACTTCCAACAGCGTGGCAATAGCGTAAGCGAACTCACCATCCTGCGGTTGATTAGAAGCTCAAAAACATCTCTCAACACCCGTTATTTTCTATCTGTAATACCCAAATGGTCTACACAACAACCTGTTTCTCTTATAGACAACTGTACTGTTTTCTCCTATGAGAAAAAAGCCATGGGACTAGATGACTCTGAAGTGCAACTTTTTGCAGTAGAAGTTCTCAAAGAGAGGGAGAGAACCCCATCCTGCAGTCCCCAAGCTTTGACCAGCTCCCCCCAAGGATGCTGAAGGCTTTGGAGTTGCTTCGCTGTGACAAAGCTCCACTTATTTTAAGTGCAGCTACGAAATACTCTTTCTTCATCAAGCCAGTGGGAACCCAGAGTGTTTGGGACAGTGACTGGTTGTACTGGGTTTGGTGGGGATAGAGTTAATTTTCTTCATAGCAGCCTGTAAGGCAGCACGTTTTAAGCTGGTGACAAAACCACTGTTGAAAACACACCCATGTTCTAGCTATTGTTGAACAGCACTTGCACAGCGCCCAGGCCTCCCCGGCAGCCGGTGGCCAGGGTGGGCAAGGGGTTGGGAGGGGACATGGCTGGGACAGATGAGCCCACCTGAGTAAGCAGGTGACTGGCTGGGGACTTAGCTGCTGGCTGGGGTCAACCCACCGCAACGGTCTGCAGAGCACCCTCCACATTTGAGCTTAACCTGCTGCTAAACACAGATTTTAAAATCATGTTATAAGGGTTAGAATTAGACACAAAAAAATATGTTTTAAAACC
The DNA here is from genome assembly GCA_026413425.1 of Tringa solitaria. NCBI lineage: Eukaryota > Metazoa > Chordata > Aves > Charadriiformes > Scolopacidae > Tringa > Tringa solitaria. Next base: position 6,152,639 of record JAOXJM010000041.1, read on the forward strand.
TCTGGCTGGCATAGGCCAGGTATTTCTGTTGTTTGGGTAAACGTCAAAGCTCTTCTTGGAAGTCCCCTTCCCATCTCTACACAACCATAAGCAGACATCCTTCTAAGATGGAAAACCATGGAGACAGGAAACTTGTAACTGCAATTAGCATATTTATGGCAATGTGACATTTTCGGCTGCGCAATTTAAAAGGAGGAAAGCCATTTCACTATTGATGGATCTTGATTTTTTCACTTTCCATTTTTCTCCCCATTCCCTTTCGTTTTTTTCTCCAGTTATTTCAGCCGTTCAAAGCTTTTCACATCCTTCAAGAAATATTAAGAATACGCTGACTGAATATGCCCTTTCCAACACTGGCACAGAAACAATTTCCCCAGTTTGTGGCTAAGGAGATGGCCAGGAGACATGCCCAATTTCCTAAGAAAATGACAGGACTGTTTGCTAATCACACCCTTAACTAGGCGACATCATTATACACGGCTACGGCCGCTAAAGGGGGCCCGGCTAAAGAGGAGACGGGAGCACGCTCGCCCTAAGGGAGAGCCACTTGTGCAAAGCCTTTGCCCACATGGTTTGTGTCACTACTCCGGCTGCACGGGCTCTCGGAGGCAGGGGGGTCACGCACAGGCGTGATCACGGGGGGGATCACCAGCCTTCAGCAGCGAGGGGAACACCCCTGTAAAGCTGGATGCTGCTCTTCAGAGCAGTAACAGAGGGACCACAGCTGAAGACCCCGCCCTTGTCAAAGGAAGGGAGTGTTGCAGACACAGGTTAAGGGTGGACCAAAAAAGAAAATAATAAAAAAAATAATCAGAGAAGTCATTTGGCTTTGATGAGGGTGTGTTTGCTCTGAAACAAACACCAAAAGGCGTGTATTAAAAGTCTGGGTGAGTTGCTTATTCACTCCCTCCTAAGTGAAATTTGAGTGTAACGATTTGCTCAAAATTGGTAAAATTTCTCTTCTGAACCAGATAGTTTAACTAAAGACAAAAATCACCTCAGAAATTTGTATGAAAGCCTAAACATTCTCCTCAAACATAAGGAGGGGAAAATAGCCCAGAGCGTATTAGGTTCCTAAAGAGCCCATCAGGCTGGGCTGTCTCATTTCTTTAATAAGTCCAGGTCTCTAACCAACAACAAAAAAATCAACAGGGGGCAGGAGGGAGATGGAGAAGGAAGGGCTCGAAATAAACCAGTGTTATTCAAACACTGCTAGATCGTAAATAAAACACAACAATACTGACCACGCAGAGACAGAGAGGACCTGGCGTGGCTCCAGAACACAATAACCATTTGTCTCCTTTGCCAGAGGCAAGCAGCAGCTGGGGATGCCACTCGGGGGGATAAAATAGCACCATGCTACAGCTGGAGGATTACTCCAGGAGCAACGCAATACATAAGAATAAAAGATGACAAGTTAGATGAATGCCCTTTGAGAACCTTTTCAGAAAGGACTAAGTGTTCTTTGGGAGAAGCAGGAAAATTAAGGATGCAAAAAACTGCCAAGGTAGTTTTGCCAAATACGTTTGAGAGTGAAAATGAATTGACATGCAAAAGACTTCATCTGAATCGGCCTAAAATTCTGCAAGGAAACCCCGGAGGGCAGATCCTGAAACACTGGAGAAGACCAAATGGTATTTTGTGAAAATGGAGTATTTTCCTAAGAATTAACGGGAAGCCTTTGAAACACTCCCCAGAGTTTGCAGGATGATTATACAGATCGCAAAGGGAACTTCTGAGTGGCAGAAAACATCTTCAGAATTTCATAAAATAGCAGGGGAAAGAAGTGGAAAGCCAGCAAGTGGTGTTTATTTATTTATTAATAATACCTGTTTTAAAATTAATGTTTTAATACTGCCTGTAAAATCACTCCACAGCAAAATCAACCTCTTGGAAAAAGGTGTAAGACTGGAATCAAAATATAAAATCCTTCACAACGCTATGTGCTCTGTAAGGTAAGAAACACCATTGTATTCCCCACCTGAGTTCACTCACCTCGTGGCTGCTTCAGTAAGAACATACTAAGTGAAAGCAGAAGTGTAGATGCCTCCAAAATACACCCTTGTGATAATATAATCAAACATGCAAAAAGGACCAGATCAGCAATACAGGAAGCTTTTCTGCTGCAGGGTGGGGGACCTAAACTGGGAGAGACTTCTCAAGTGCAAATGGGAGGGGAGAAAAAGGAGAACAAACTTCTATGGTATGGTATTAAGCTTTACATAAAGTAAATTACAGGCCGTTTTAAAAGAGCATTAAGTCAATATACAATATCCCCGCTAATGACATGGAATGGAAACAATTTCTTTTCTGCACCTTTCAAGGCTGCCAGGAAAAAAGCGCTACAAGGCTGGAAGGAACATGGTGACCAGCAACAAAAATTAGGCAAAAGGGCTCAATTTCCACCAAGAAAGCTAAACATAGACAAGATATCCAAGGCAATACAAGGATTCAAGTTCCTAGGTCACAGCTAAATTTATTTAGGTACCTAAATCTCCTAGGTGGTTGGTTTGAAACTCTTAGGTTACAACCAACCAAACAAGTTACTCTAAAAGTCTGTGGATTTGCAGCTCATCAACAACGCTGAAGGCGGGTAGCTGTGGAGCAACCCTACTTCACCCAAGGTGAATGGGCAGTACGGTAAAAGAGCATCAGCATCTAAAAGATGCTTGCCCTGGAAGGGAGATAATGCTTAAGATGAACGGCATACAAAATGGTTAATTAGGATTGTTGTGATAGAAAGGAAAGGTATGGGCTGATTTCCAGGAAGAACTCCTGGCAGACAAACATGTTAGGCCATAGAGCAATCTCCCACAGGAACCAGCGAAAGCTTGATCGGTCGGAGCTTTTTGAAAAAAATTACACCAAACAATAGACAAAACATAGGAAAGAATCCTGCACTTCAGGGAAACAGAGCACAGGTATTTCCGATCTACAGAGCCTCCCCCCCCACCTCAACTCACCAGAAAAGCTTTATGCGGGTCTTTTTATAACTGGGTCCTTCCTTTGCTGCAGCAGCTTTGCTCCCACTGGACACCAGCCACCCTGTGGGGGAATCAAGCCCATCCCCTTCACTGGGGCATGCCCAGCCCTGGTCTCCACGCTGCCTGCTGCCAGCCCTGGACCGTGCCAGCCTGCAAGATGGGAAGCTACGACCAAGGAAAATGACCTCCTGCATTTGAAAATGACTGACTTAATCCACTCTGTAGAGATTGCAGACATTTGCCATGTCCTTAACCAAGGCAGGCTTGCGGGGTTAGTGTTCTGGGATATTAATATATTGCTTCCTACAGACGTGTGTCATTCAAGCTTTAACTAGAGCATTCCAAATAAATCTGCCCCCAACTTTAACAAGTCCTTACACAGCTTGGCTCTGTGGCATTCACAATGCAGTAGGCAGTAATCATCTGAATACACTAATAATATAAAATGACCTATGGTAGTTGTATTTCAGCCCATTAACTACCCTGTAGCAATAGAGGGCTGAGTAACCACTTGCTTATTATCTGTGACCTATAGCTATTTACAAAGCAACATACCTATGTAAATATATTTTGGTAAGTGCTATGTGCTGTAATGTAGGCTGAGCTTCCAGGCACTTTTTTGTACCAACAACCAGG